>CAOJBJ010265692.1:0-15751 GCA_948291685.1 Euphorbia celastroides
TTATAATTATAGAAAATTTTGATATTTTTTCTCTCGAAATAAAAAAAACAAGACGGCAGTAACGAGATTTTGAATCCACCCAGAATATTTTAAATACAAAAATAAAATATGATACATTTGTCTTTTATAATAGATTAGACATGAGATTTTGGTCACATGGGTATCAACAAATTGAGGTATATATATATATATATATATATATATTGGGACAATTAAGGTATTGGGTCAAACCGTGGAAAAGTCGAGGATTTTTCTAAATATAAATCTTAATATTAAATCAAATAAATTAAATATTTTAAAACTATGTAGTATAAATTAAATTGATGTTGATGTGATTGCAGATATGAGAGGTTCAAGTGCGCACACGTAAAATACACTAATTTTGTTATTAATGAGTTGTATTGTGTATTTTTTTAAAAAATTTATTTTGATTATTAGCTGTAACTTACCTGGGGGTGGTTTTTGGTTTTAAAAATAAAGTTTATTCGTTAAATAACATATTTGTTGGTGATCATAAATATAGGTCATGCTTACCACTCTTTAATTCATTTCTGTGTCTGTGTTTCTTTTTTCCATTTACTTTTCTTGTTCTTTTTTTCATTGACTCGTTGGTCCCCAGTTATTGAATTTATTGGTGATGAAATAGTAAAAATGAAGTAATATTAAAAATATTAAATAAATACAATAAAAATGACCAAATGGCAAATCAATGTGGAGGTTAATAATTTCGTGTTTGAAACTCACCCTTTTACTTCTTAAGAAAATGTATAATAAATACAAATTATTTCAATTACTCGAAACAAATGGCAAATAATTAAAAAATGTTGATTTTAATAATAAATTGCATGTAATATTGAAATGTCAATTGTTTAGGATATCACATTGAACTCTTAATTTAACAAATTATATAACACAGTTGGGCATATAACTAGAAGCTTGAACAAACGCTATATTGACCTATAGCAATCGGAAAATTTAGAAGACATGTCTTCGTTAGCTAACATAAGTTCAAGCAATGGCACATATTAGCTCAATGATTTCACGAGTAATGCCTACGATTTTATGGATGGTGGGACAAGTAGTACATTGACCCTACCACATCAACATAAAATTGAAAAATATCATATAGTTTTAACATATCATAGTTCCATTACCGTGTCAGGAAAAAATAGGCTAAAAAGAAAGGGAACACGAGTTGTGTTACACTTTGTGTGACGGGTTGAGACAGTCTTATAACTATACAAATGTTTGGCACAAAATAATTTTATAATATAAATTGACGGTATTTGGATGAAATTTCCTCTCAAACAAAAGTTGTGATGGATATTGATGTTCCATATGGCAATGGCACAAAATTTGTGATTATTCCTATTTAGATCATGTTTTCGATTAAACAACATAAATTCATTAAAAAATATTTGGAACATATGAATTCATCACCTTTTTGCTTAGATGTTTCTATAAACTTTAAATTGTTTACATTACCCTACTTGTATTTATAGATTTCACTTGTAAACTTTACGTGTCAGGCTGTCAGCTCTAACTGAAAATATTCGGGTGAATGATATTTTTAAAAAATCAAAAGGTCAAATGCATACTTAGCTCTCAACTATTACGATTTTTTGAGTTAACACTCTTACCTTTTGATTGTTAGTTTTAACCCCTTGAAGTTAGCAAAATTGTTAGTTTCAGCCCCTCAGTTGTCACGTGTCATATTTTGATTGGAAAGATAAAATTAAAACAAAAATTAGCCTCTTTGAAAAGTCAAACCAATCACAATGTGACACGTGGTAACAAGGGGGGCGATTTTAACGATTTGGTAGAGTTTAGGGGGTTAAAACTAACATTGAAAAATTGAGGGTGTTAGTGCAACAAAGTGTGATAGTTGAGGGGCTAAATATGCATTTGACCAAATCAAAACAAATAAAGAGTTATCACGGTTAATCATGTGGTAATTTGACGCATATATAAAGAGTTTAAGGGACTATCACTATTCACTGGCTAGCGAGCTCGTCCAGTTCGCCCTAATCTGTAGCTAATGGGGCGAGCTTAGGAAGCTATTCTTATTTTTGGGCCCACCCAGTTTGAACTCAATGAAGCCTCCAAGATAAATGGATCGGGTGGGTTCAGTAAAAAAACCCCAACGACTGTCCGACCTACATAAATTTATATAAAATAAATTTTCTATACATAAAGTTATATTATTATTAATTATTAAATTTGAAAGATGAAAATATTACTCATCAAAAAATGGTTTTGTCATATATTTATTCGTAAAGTTAATGTTTAGTGTTAAATTTTAATATGTTGGTGTAAAGTATTTTATTATATTATAAAATTTTTAAAATAATGTTAATGTGAGATTATATTATTATTGTTACATGTTTTATTTACTCAACCCGAAACTCAACTCAACCCAACCTGAACACAGCCCGGCCTGAACTCGATAAAATCTTAAACGAATTGGATTGAATTTAGAATTGGCCTTTTTATGTTAAAGCCCATTAGAACTTGCCCAAACCCGACACAATCCAACCCACGAACAAGTTTAAATGTGAGTCACCTTTTAAAAAAACATTTCACAAAAGTCATAAAGTATTTTCTTGATTAGGGATCATGTAACCGATCACTTGCTTTGCATATGAACAATCTTCGAGAAAAACCTCTTTTGTACTAAATAAAAGCCGTATACTAAAACTAAACACAAGAAAGCAAAATTGATATAATTAGAAAAAACATAATCAGAAAAAGTATTCACCGCAGATTTTCTACATGAAGTAATAGCCACAATGGTCTGCCACCACCAAACTTCTATCATTTACCAATTACGAAAAGGAGGCAAATCTCATTTCATGTTTTTCTAAATAGGATATTGCGATCCCCACAATTTATGGCTTTTTTCATTAAAAATGGAAAAAGAAATAATGATGAAGATGTACAATTTTATAAAATTGATAATCTAAGTGCACGGTCTCCTCATGTTCAATTTTTTTATCAGAATTTATTTTCATTCAGTATAATAAATTTTTATTTAATTCAGCTCATTTTAATACTTATTTAATAAATTTTAATTTAATTTAATACTTATTTAATAGATGTTCATTAGAAATTTTAACGAATATTAAATGTTGAACTACTTAATACTTAGTGCAATAAAAGTTTATTGCATTCAAAAGGACATGTCACAACTTACACATACTTTTAGTTTTGTAAATAGATGTTTTTTTAAGGTCTGTTTGAACTGTTTTTCTTAAAAGTTACATTTTGAAGTTTTTTCTAAAAAGCAGTAGATTATAATTTTGGAAAAACTGTTTTGGCAGTTCTCAACTTTTTGATATAAATGATCAAAATACATTATCGAAATCGAAAAAATGATAATATACGAAAAAGTTTGTGATACCAACTTTTAGGGACAGCAGCTCTGACAGTAATGCAAAACAGATCTTTAATATTAAATTATTTTTTAATCCATATTTTTCTAATCCTTTATTTCAAATGTAATACATGGATGAAAATTCATGTGAATATGAATTTTGATTAGGACAACTTTTATTTTCTACCTATTGTTATTTTTTTAATAGAAAAATAACAATAATAGAGTGATGAAAGACAAAAGAATTCCCCAATTGGTTGAAAACTTCATTTGCTAAAAGCAACAGCTCAACATTACCAAATTTCGCCAAGAATCCAAATATAGCCACCGGATTTCAATTTCCGGTCTGAAATTTCACGAAATTCGCCGCCACAGTTGCAAAATTTTATCCTCAATTGCTCGAATTGGTCGATGGGGGTTGCCTGGCAGTTGTTCTAGCTGATTCGGTATTTTTCGGTCCTGTACCGGCCTGGAGGATCGATTTTGTTGAACCGGCGGCGATATTCAGTGATTCGGCGGCTGAGGTGGTGGCCTGATACTACTGATGTAGTGGATGAACTCTGTGAAAACAGGTATGTTTGATTTCTTTATTCGTGGATTTAGGGTTTCAGTTGTATTTTTTAATTGGATTGAGATTTGTTCTTTGAATCGAAGCGAATCACCCTAATCAAATATGAGGATTTATTTTTTAATGTGAAATTGAAGTCATTTGATTGTACTATTGTCTCGAATCTTGCTACTTTTTATAGATCTTTGCTGTCATTTTCATTACTATAATGGGGAGCATTGGCATATCTTCAAACAATGATTTTCCTTGCTATAATGGGGAACATTGGCATATGCTCGAACAATGATGCTACACTGGGGAATTTCCATTGATTCCCTATTATTTTACTTGTGTGCTTTTAAATATTGTTAACATGGAATAGTTTATTTGTTCAATGTAGCCCTAACTTGATCAGAAAGGGTAATTTAATGATGAAAATAAGGGTACATTCAGTACCTTAGATTCCCTAAGTTATTGAACTGGAAAGGAAAGGGACTGGTTTTTCTATCCCTGCTGTTCTTGCAGATGTGCAATATTCTTAAGAAAACTTCACAGTTTGGCATAATTAAGAACTTGCTTAAGCTCGGAACTCTGAGTAATTTCAATGAGAACAATATGGTTCGGAAAACAATTTCCATCATTGTTTGATTTAGTTGACAAAAGTATGGTAGAAAGTAAGTGAACTGCTGCGAGAAGTAATAGTGTGTTAACATCCCAATTGCAGAGCTTAAGTACAGAGCTAGGATAATGTACACTAGTAATGATGGTGAGGATGTTGAACGATTAACATAAACATGTTTTCATTGAGCGGGAATGGCTATTATGGTGCCATTGGTCATAGCATAATCTTGGCTATGTGCTAATAGTTTATTTTGATTTGTTCAAATTTGAGAAAAACTAAAGACCATTGATCAAGTAACAGCTTTAGCTTTACATTTCCTTTTAGCTCTTTTCTTGTCTATGCTATCTTCTAATGCCATCCACCTGTTCGGGAATGAGGTAGATTCATTTCCTATTTAGAGGCTTGCAAAATCAAGTGCATGATATGCACAAGCTGCTTAAAGTATGAAATTCTACTCAATCTTACAGTTTTGTGCTGCTCGTAAAATGCCGGAAATAGTTGGAGTTAATGTTTTTTCAGGAGATCGGCCAATCGATATAATGGTAAGCACATCCGATTCCATGAATTATGCATACACCAAAATTTTTAAACTTTGGTTCTATAAAGGGTATAGCTAGAGTGATTATGTTAATTAGGTTATATTTCATTGTGACAATACAATACACTCATCAAAACATTGAGAAAATTATAAGGGTCTATTTGGCATTGCTGTCAGAGCTGCTGTCCCTAGAAGTTGGCATCACAAAATTTTCATACAATATCATTTTTTCGATTTTGACAGTGCATTTTGATCATTTATATCAAAAAGTTGAGAACTGCCAAAACAACTTTCCCAAAACTATAATATGCTGCTTTTAGGAAAAGCTTCAAAATGTAGCTTTTAGGAAAAGCAGCCCCAAACAGACCCTAAGCCTTCACAATCTCACATTAAAGCACCTTTTTCTGTTTTCACCTTAGATTCTTTTCCATATGATTCAAAGACAAAATGATGTATCTATCATCACTTGAAGTTGAGTGGGCACACGCACTATGAATGCAGCATAAAAGATTTACATCTTTTATATCGTTCATTTACATTATTGTGCTTTCTCGTATAGCGTAGTTTACTAGTATTTACTTATTAATTGATATACTTCTTAACATCTTATGCTGCATACACTAATATGTAAATGGCACACCTTAGCTTATGCTCTACATTGGTTTTAGCTGCTTGGTCAGATAAATGGTTAGTTCTGATGCTCCACATGTTTTACAGACCGATATTTTCTTTTGTGCAATGCACAATTTGAAGTTTTTTTTTTCATTTTCTCGTTTGTATTAAATCTTCTAATTATAAGTTCCACAAATCTGATATGCTGTTTGTTGACCACCTATGGTTCATCCTTGTCTTTTTTATCACAACCTCAGCACAGAAATTCAATCCATACGAGTATTATACTGTTCTACATGATTGCAGGCATCAAACAATGAAGCCGGTATTACCTTTGAGCTTTATCAGAAACTATGAATGTCTTATCAATCACTCCTGCTGCTCCTCATACACAAACAGGGCACGGTAAGTAACATTACTCATTCTCATACATTCTTAAGAAGGAATAAAAAACACGAACAAATTGTGTATTATTACTCATTGCTAAAATCCTGAATTTACCCGTTATGATCTCTGGAACAGCAGAAAACAGACAAAAGTAGTAGTGGGAATCATGAACGGTTGAATGTTGCTATTTACACATTGATATCAGATCAGAGAAACTTGAGATTTTGAGAAGTTATGTTGCACGGGAACACGGGAAATGTGCCCCGAGAATCGCCAAATAAAAGGTGATTTTGGGTTTTTGAGATAGAAGCGGAATTGAGAAATGTTAGTGTCTCGAGTATGTGTGTCTTATGTACATTGAGGTGTTAATAAAGTTGTGAAAAACATTGTAGAGACCAACTTTTTGGTGTACGTACATTGTGCATCTTCTACATTGGGAGTTTTTCAGATTTTCTGTTCTTATTTCCTAGTACAATGAAAATTATAGTTTCTTTTTGTTATCGTATGTACTTTTGAATTGTTTTCTTTTGTTTTTGTGTATTTTTTTTTATTGTATACCTAACTAAAGTACGAATGTGAAGGACGTTTTTACTTTCAACTTAATGATTACAATTATTAGAATGACCCTAACTACTAGAGTCTCCATATTTCAATTTCAATTAGTGTATTAGGTACTTACAAGATAACTCCATTTATAATTTCAATTAGTGTATTAGTCTTATCTTGAACTTCTTTTAATAATTTGCCTAATGAGTTTTAAATAATTCGCTTAACTTAACTTGTTAATCATTTGGCATCTTTAACTTTTAAAAGTTATGAATAATTAGTTGAACTTGTTAAGATTTGTAGCCAATTCCATCTTGTTATAATGACATCAACTAATCGTCCAATGCTGACTGGTGAATACCTTTCTTTTTTGACTTTCTCAACCTTCGACTTTTTTTTGGCCATGTCAGTATTGAGGGGATCAGTTGGTGTATTTTTTTTTTAAAATAAAAGTTGAGATAATTATATGTAGCATTAGACAATTTTAGAGGGTCACTTGTAACTTTTGTAAGTTCAAGGTGTTAGTCAGCATTCAACCCAAAAACTAACATATGCTTAGAAATATCTATACTACAAATTTCTTATATTGCACTTCAACAAAGTGTTTTCTTATTTCAGAAATCTTATTAATATTGTTCTATAGAATACAATAAAAACGAGTGTAAAAATGCAAAATATGCTAGCTTCTTGGTGTTAGAACTATAGTAACTTTTGCTGGGTATCATACATGTCATAACTGATATGAATAAAAGTTCTTTCATTTCTCCAAATAATAGCTATTTCATGGGAGATTTCAAGTTAGAAAAAATATTATGATACAATCCAACACAAACATATTATCATAACTCACATAGATATATTCATTTTTTTTCTATTTATCTTTTTTTAAATTTTTTTTTTTTTTTTGCATTAGCTTACATTAAACTGAAAGGAAAATCTCCACCTTACCCCGGATGTGGTTCAAACCTAGGACCTCCAAAGTCCACAAGCTCCATCTTAACCACTAGGTTAAGACTTCAACCATCATTTTTATCTATTTATGAAATAGCTTTCGAAAACCTGTGTCGTCTAAGAGTTAAGTAATTTATTACTTATAAATAAATAAATAAACTGTTATTCAATTATGAATATGGGAATCAGAAAGTGGTACTTATAAAAAAAACTATCATGATAATTTACAATAGACAACACTTATAAGAATAGTATTAACAACATCTATTATGTTTTATAACTATAGATCATATCACATATTATTTATGGACATAATATTTTTTGGAATATGTAAATTTGACATTACATTCAAAAGTTTGATATATCTAATTATTAATAAATCTTACAGTGTGAACTACCAGTTAAGCCTTAGTTCATTATTGCTAAAGTCGATGAATCATTTCACGTTAATAAGCTTTAATTAATGTCACTTGCTCATCGATCTTGAATGAAGAATGTCTTTTAATAAATTCTATAACATGAGGTATCAAAATATTTTTTTTTCATTCTCTTTTCGCATGTGGACATGTAGTCAATTTCTGCACCTAATACATCCCAAATGTACAATTATGTATGGTCATATAGAAATCTTAAATTTCAACAACAAAAAGTAAATTAACCCTTTTTAGTAACTACACAAGTCAGACAATATTCCCACCCCTTATGTTTATCTACAAAACATCGAATATAACTTGAAACTGAAAACAATAGTCTCAATGAAATGAAACTGTTACTATCTGAAAAGTTGCAAAGCCAGATTTTGAATTCCATACTTTTCATAAATGCAAAATGAAAAATTTATCTAATTTCAGGGTTAAGCCCTAGATTCTCATATTGACCTTGCAGAAAAAGCAAAATTTATTTTTTGGGCATTCAACTTAAATTTGTTTACAAATATAGCCAGATACTAAGGCAATGTCAAATTTGCTAAGTAAATTTGGTTAGTGGTTTAGCTAGCAAAAACCATGGGCACAAACCTGTTTGAATCAGTGGTTTTGTGATTTACAATAAGGAAAGTAAATTATACGAGATTTAAGTGTATCGTTGTACATACTTAAATTAACTAATTCTTATAATTGGTGTAAATCTCCTTTTTGGATAGTGAAAAAAGTATGAGGACCTTTTTGTAATTTTTCTCTATGAAATCTGCTCTCGGATTTCTTATTAAATGACACTCAAATCTGCACAGAAAATCCTACCATGTATGCTAACAAACGGTGTCCATTGGATTTTCCACGTGGCTTCTATCCACGGTGGTTGCATGGATATTTTGTGAGAATGATTCTATAAATTTTGTTTAAAAAAATTTCAAGTTTTTTTTATTGTAAACAATAATCTAATTTTTATACGCTATATATTTAATTTAAAATAAAATATACATAATATAATAGTTATTTTATAAAATTATTTTCATTTCAAGAGGTTTGAATCGCGGCCATTCGCTATTAATGAAGAACAATGATGACAACGCATTAAAAATTTAACTAAACTTATAATTAATTGTCCGTAACGTATTAAAAATTCAACTAGATTTATAAATAATTGTCCGTACGTACGTGATATCTTTTATTTGTACGGCTATGTACATTAGTTCATTATTGTAACGGTAACGAACGGTTTGTCATTTTGTTCCGTTAACTGGCTACTACGACATTGTACTATACATTTCCTCATGTTGTAACAGATCAATAATTTATAAATTTTAATTCCGATAAAACAAGAAAAATTATGTGTGTTCACAAGGTTGATTATAAAAACGATCATTAATCATGTATTAATATATTCATAATATAACTCATATAATTAATTATGCAATATTTTTAATTTTATTATTATACTTATAGTCTTTGCAACTTCACTATAACTCCTAACATGGAAAATAAAACTTTGAAAAATATGTGCATAAATGAAAGATTTATGAAATCTCCAGAGAAAGAACTCTTAGTAAGGATATCTTAATCTTGTATAAAGTCATTGAATGCTGATTTACATTAGATTTTTTTTAATATTATTAAACATTATCAAGTGGTACACTTTTCAATATGTTGGCGAGAAATCTTGGGTTCAAAACTCAATCTCGTCTCTTCAAGGATTTATTAATAATTCAAAAAAAAATATTTATTAAACATCCACATATGTATTTTTTATTCTTTTAAAGACAAAGGAATAACTGCGCTTACATTAAACTGAAACAAAAATATTTTACCTCACTAAAAATGAATAATAACAAGGTTATGACATGTGTAATTAAAATTTTACCCTTAGTGTAAGACAGTGGTATTTTCAGCTCTATAAATTGAGGTTAAGGATTGGGAATCAAATTCTAAATTATGAGCAAAACTCTTCTACTAGAAAGCCAATTCGATTGAAGATGATGACTCTATATCTCTTGTAATTGCCTCTTCTATGCTCAAAACTTGCAATCTCCAAGGTATATAAGTTCTCAACATATAATTTATGTGTTCTTGAATGGTTTAATATACTTTCATTTCCTTTTTTCATAGAATAATCTTGTGTTTTTTTATGATAAATGGTGATTAGAGTGATAAGAAGCTATTTTCCCCCTTAATGAGTACCAGATTTGAAAGTTGTAAATAAAAAATCTATTATTGACCGAAGGTCTCTCATTTTAAAAAAATTTCATGGTATAATATTGTGTGTTTTGATGAAAAATGGTGATTACAATGATAAGAAGCTATGTTTCTCTTAAAATGAGTATCAAATTTGAAACTTGTAAATAAAAATTTTATTATTGACTAAAGGTCTTTCATTTTAAAAAAAAATTTAGGGGTGGAGGGAGGTTGATTCCGGCGAGGTTATTTCATACTGGCCACCTGTAACACTTTTTACATATAGTCTGCCATCGGCAACTCCTACTTTTTTATATAAAGCTATCAACTGATATGTTTTTATAATGTGTTTCACTGATTTTAATAATCTTATTCTATCATTGGATCTGTTCCAAATGAATTGAGATTTCACAAGAGAGTGTAGTTGTATAAATAATTTTCAATTTGAAGGTATTTAATCAATGTATATTCGATTTTTAAGTTTCTTCACCTGAGTTTTTTCTTTGATCATTTTCCCCTCTTTCGAAAATCATTTCTTTTTTGTTGTTGTTTAGGTTTGGGTTGAACCCCTTTCATAATAAATCAATTATCTTTTACAATCATTTTTCCTTTTTCCGTTGACTAACATTTTCTATTATTTTTGTTATTGTACCTTTATTTAAAAGAATATTCTTTTTATTAGTTTGATTTAACAGAATTAATTGATACATCTCTTGAAGTGAAAGCTATCGAGAAGTCTTGAATTCAATATTTAATCTCTTCAAAATCATTAATTTTCAATAAATAAAAATTGTATTTTTTAATAAAAATCAGATTGATTTCATATTTATTATTTATAAATGTTATATGTCATTGAATTCCATAACAATAATTGTTACGAACACATCCATACAAAATCAGCAAAGCTTGTCGAAAGTATATATAATTTGAATCAAATACATGCTTTACATTAATAATTAACCATTAAGCTATGTAAAGTCCTTTCATTTTCATTTGTGGCAATATAATCTGAAAATTAATTATCTAAGTTGGCTTGCAAAAGATGGTTTTTTCTTTCCAAAGCCTACACATTCAACGTTTTTACTAATTTCAATACGGTAAACCAAATGACCTGAAAAAATTAAGTTTTGTTATAACTTTTTTTATTATTTTTACAGTCTTTCGCACACAAATGCTTTCTGAATTTGAAACCTTTACAATACATTAGTATTCTAGCATGCATTGAAATTTATTCAAACAAATATAGTTATTAGGACTTATGTACCATTTCATAATCGATGAGTTATTGTATAAAAAATCACAGCCAACATGTTATGCATATACTCTTTTCCTGTATTATTTCCAACATCGATCATTTTTTCATATGGGTTTTAGTAGATTTATGCATATATGTAATACAATTTTTAAATTCTAAACTGACATGTTATCTGATATTCGGATAAGTGTAGAAGAACTTGTATTGCATATTGTGAAGCCATTGAAACAAGAAGAACTTGAAAAATGGGAAGAAACAAGAATGTTGTGGAGGAGATCGGGTTTTTGAGTGATGAAGAAGTGACTTCTGCATTTTCAGCGAATAGCCAAATAAACAACAAAGGGAATAAAAGAGTGAGAGATGGTGAAAATGGAGATGCCGTAGTCGCACCGAAAAGGCCAAAAATTGTTTGGACTAGTATACTTCATGCTCGGTTCTTGCAGGCAATTAACCACATCGGAATGGAAAGTAAGGATTATTATTTACATTGAATAAATTAATTATGTGTACATAAAAAAAAAAAATTAGCAACATTCTTATGGACATTGTAATGGATTTGTTTGATTAATGCAGGGGCTGTTCCGAAGAAAATTCTTGAGTTTATGAATGTTGGAGGACTGACAAGAGAAAATGTTGCTAGCCATTTACAGGTTTGAATTTAGCACCCATTTTTATGTTTAACTTTTTTGTTTGCCAAGGTTTTCTACATCATTTTGCAATTAATTAACATAAAAATAGATTAAAAATAAATCATCATGTTTAACAACAAATTGTAACATTTACACGAAATATACAACAATTGACAAACTCGTGCAAAGTTGAGATATATTTGGCTGATTTCCGATTCATGTAGATAACATATAATATAACAAATGAAATGCATTTATATATGCAATATAGTTTAATTCTAACATGAACAAATATTAATTGTAGAGGTTTCTTTGGAACTTATACAGTCAAATCACTTAATATATGAATTAACTTTGTAAAGTTCGTATAAATATAATTAAAATTTACTTGAATTTCTTTATAGATAAGGTTTCAAACACATCATATGTTACGAGTAAATATGTGTGTTTATATTGATGAGTGTTGGGTCAATACTTATACGATAAAAATCGTAATAAAAATTTTGTTTGTATGTAATGTAAATAATAAAATAACAATTATTCTTAAAAGAAATAATATCTTATTATGTAATAAAAAGTGTTTAATAATTTTGCAGAAATACAGAATGTTTCTGAAAAAGGTAGCAGAAAAGGGCTTATTATGGTCAGTTTACAATATGTCAGACAGACTTTTCCGTTCATCATTTGCAACGGGCTACAATCCGTCCCTAGCTCCCTCCGTTCCCCTCCGATTCCCTCAGAAACCCTTGGCCGCATTTCAATTCCCCTCCGCCGCATTTCCCGATTCTCCGCCGCAGCTCCGCCACGGGCAGTCCAGCCTACTGGCGGCGCACTCCGCCCTCCAAAACCCTCTCTACTTCCGCAATCTCGCGAGGAATTCAATTCCCTCGCAGCAGATAACTCCAGCCCTAATGTCATTTTATCAGCGGAATCAATTTCCGCCGGGGCCGGGATTTGAATTCCCGTTGCCTTCCAATTACGCCGGGATTGTTTTGAACAGCAACGGCGAGCTTGGGACTGGGCAAATGCTGCCTTTCGCCGGCGCCGGTGGTGGATTTGCACCTAATCAGGCGGGATTAATGGCTTCTTCTGTTGCTAAAATTGGGAATTATTTGGGGCAAGGAGGGCTTTCTTCTCCGCCAGGAAATTTGCAAGGGAATTCCGGCGGATTTTCGTTGCAGTTTGATGCCCCAGATCAAGAAACTGCTGCAATGTTTACACCTAATCTGCAGAAAAATGTTAATGTTGGTGTTGCAAATTCTGGAGGAAATAGCTTTGATTTCAGTCTCTTCAATGATGTGCCTAATCATGGTGTTGCTAACCCTAATGTTGAACAAGTTCTTGAAGATTTTGATCTTGATTTTCTGCTCAACTCTACAACTTCAAATCAGGTGAGATTAATTATTGACACAAATGTTAAGTTATTATTAGTTTTATGCAATTTTGACAATTGTTTCTTCGTATTAGCATGTTGTCTAAACACCATGTGTAATATTTCGTGTTTTCGAATGCATCATTCTTCTGATTATGTTTCCAACTGAAATTTGACAAGTAGAGTTTGAGATGCAAACTGATCCAGTTTTTCCAATTTCGAGGATAAACTCTTGAATCTTTTCTACATAAATTATAAGTTCAATGCGCAGTCAACAAAAAATACGATAACTTTTAGATGTATTGATATTTTTTTTGTTTCCAAGATGTATTATTATTATTATTATTATTATTATTATTATTACATTTCATTTATTGTCTGCTAATTGATGGCTTTGATATATATATGTGTAGCAGCAGGAAGTGCAAGGTGCTGCCAACATTGAAATCTCAAATCAGACTGAACTAAACCCTAATGACTTTCTTAATGTTGAATTTTCCAATTCATGTGCTATTTTGGACAAAGCTCCTATGAATGAGCATTGCTCTCAAGAGGCAAGTCTTCTTCCTTTATCTTAAATACATTGAACTTTGTATTTTCGTTAATCGTCTTTCTCCTTATAGATACAGAGTGTTGAACAAGCTGGGAATGCTGATTCGGGTGGCAATGGGAATTCTATGGGTAGCTTTTCTCCGATCTTTGATCAGGCGAGTTGGTGTTATAAACAATCTATATATATGTTGAATGTAACGAACAAAATGACCTAAGATCATACGAGATATGATTTTATGTTCAAATATGAAAAATGAAACGAAATAAGCTCACATGTTTTTTATTTGATGTAGGCACAAAGCAGTCCGGAGGATCAAATGGATTCTGATATTGCTGACATGATTGAAGCAATAGGATCGTCCGACAAGAATCAGGCATGTCTAGATATATATTGTTTATATAACTTCATATTTGTTTAACTGTTACGATTAGCTATTAGTTGATGCAGAAGTTTAATGTTTCTTAGTTTTCTTCTTATTTTGACTAAATCTATTATTGTATAGTTATTAGGTTCCATTAGTACTTCTATAAAAATTTTCTAATGATAATTCTTCAAATATAATCATCTTAATGACAATTTTGAATAATTCCTTTTAAGGAATTTTGATTTGTATATGCAGGAGTGGGCGGAGAATTTCATGGACTTGCTTGGGAATAATCCAAAGTGATTCAATCCAATTGGATTAAGACTTTATGGTTACCTTAATTTAACATTGAAGACTTTAATTTGGTTTATTGTCCTTTAATTTCTGTCATTTGAGACATTAAATGTTAGTCTTACTAAGTGAGGAGTTGAAGGAGGATTGGTAAGTAGTTCATCTTTATATCGGCATTTGTTTTTTTCGTCTTCATATAGGGTTTTACTTATGGTGATTGGAGATAGACTGCTTATCAATTCGACCTATGAATTCCTCTAAATATGTTCGTATGGATGTAATGGATATTTTAACTATTTAATATCTGTAATCGGTATCTTTTAATGTATGCTTGTTTTATATAATTCTATGGTTTTAGTTTGCTAAAGAATGTTTTTTATTCAACATATATTGATTATATTGATGATTTCGGAAAAACTAAATTCTCTGTGAAATTATTGTTAAGGCTATGCTTGGAATAAAAGAAAAACATTAATAGATTTCACTTTCAAATGAATTCTATATAGAATCCATTTTAAAATGAACTGTTTTTGCTTGGAACAATTGAATTAAGGATGATTCTCCGGTGCTTTTTTAGGTATTGAAAAGTACTGTAAGTTTATCCATATTTACTTAAATGGTAATATTTATCATTAATTGTTATTAAAAAAGAAATTATTATTAATTTTTTTTTATATAAACTTCAAGGCAACTAAATCTTCACTATTAATTGATTCAGTTAATGCGTGTCCTCCTTCTCTCTTTTTTAACCTCTTCTGTTATTATAATTACTACTTTGCTATTATTTTTTTTATTTCTTTTATTTGAAACATATAATATAAAATATATTGAGAAATGATTTGTTGCAATATGGAATTAAATAATTTTATCATGTTGTTTAAATAAATTTTTGTAAATTATAAAAAAAATTGTAAAATGACTCAAAAATTTATATAGTTATGCACGTTGATTCGACAATATAAATATATTTTTAAATAAATATATATATATATATATATATATATATATATATATATATATATATATATATATATTTTTTGTGTTTTATTGAGCAGACGCGGTTGTGTCTCGTAGATATGTATTATGTTATAGAGGCACTTGT
>CAOJBJ010266081.1:0-10060 GCA_948291685.1 Euphorbia celastroides
ATGTAACATATTTTTACACTAATAATAATTCATTATGGTTCATTTGACATTGCTTTTTGAAAGCCATATTAATTGACATAGAAAAAAATTGAAAATGAAAACAATTTGGAACTAAGTTTGGAAAAACAATTCCAAATTAATATTTTTTTTTGGTAATAACCACAGGTATTCTGAACCCATCTTTGACAGGATCCGACTAACCCTGCTCGACCGGGTTGGGTGGTTAGGGCTTGTTTGAAAATAGCATCTCAAACTACCATTCAATATATTCCCTCGCAAATTTTCTTCACTATTAACAAATATAGGATCTGTCATTATTTTCTTTCACAAACCGAATTCTGTCTTGAAAGAAGCTTGAAATACAAGCTTTTGGAAAAACAACACAAGAATGCAATTTCAAATTGGTTCATATTCTCAAAATCAAGTGAACCATAACCATGCTACTACAATGGACTAATCTCAAAGTCAAACAAACCATAAGTATGCTACAATGCACCTAAAAGTACCATAGCAAAGTCATACCCATGCATGCTACAATGCACCTAAAAGTACCATAGCAAAGTCATACCCATGCATCCCTCATTAGACCCATTTATAAGTGCGAAATGCTTAGTATACCTATCTATCTTTTGCAATGGAGAAATTCTCATACAACAAAATGAAAAAAAAAGGACAAGCTGGATAATCAACCCAAAAAGTCATTAATATGACACAAAGGTTGGTTCCAAATATACAAAGTGCTCAAAAGGGAAAAAAAACACAACAAACACGTGTTTTAGTTCTTAAGCAATTCAATTAGTCATAAGGGATTTGGATGTAAGCAGCATCACAAGCAAAAGGAACATCAGCATACATCCCAGCAAGAGCACATCGAATGCACTCCAACACAGTAAAAAGATACCCGAAAGCAATGGCGGTCCAAACATGCATACCAAATTTACCCCAATAGAGTGCAAGAGGCAACCACCGGCTCACCGTGCCTATCACCTGAAGAGCAATTTCCAACAACATTCCCATCACAACATGGAACCTGAAAAAATGGGGCCACTCTTTCCGCCTCACGATCCCGAGATATGCAACAAAGAAATAAGCCATCAGAAACCAGCTCGGTAATCTCCCAATGGCACCGAGAAAAGGGTATGTTAGAAATTCAAAGTCCTCTAGAAAAGGGTGGAGGTGATATGCTGTTTCTGCATACATCCAGGTCTCGTGGAGAGGCATTAGATAAGGGAGGCAGGCTAAAGTCCTCCACCACCATTGGGGTTTTTTGGTCATGGCTGGGAATCGAAAGCTTTTAGGGATGTCTATTGATGCTCGAGGGCATAAACTGGATCTTTGTTTTCGAGGTAATGAGGGAAGGGTGTGCCAAATTCCGCCTTCATCTCCACTTAAGAGCGGAGTTGATCCAGCAGACAAACCTGCATTGAACAAGTATTGAGTTACATAAAATCTTATAGTTTGACTTATAATGATATTATCAAACAAATGCATGATCAGAAAGTGCCAAATACACTATAGCATATACCTCTAGATGAGCATAATTTGGACTTTAGAAGTTGAATAGGGAAAGATGAACTTGGGGCCCTGGTGCTCAAACCAGAAATGCAGGAAGAAACCGGGGTACCCGACCTGAGTTTAGATGTGCTAGTACTTGGAAAAGCACATCCAACACCGGGAGGCCTTGTGCATCCATTAAGAATCATTGCCAAGCACCTGTTTCAGAATAATCTCTAACATGAGAATTTAAAATGAAAAGTTTCAATTTCTATTTTATCCAACATAAACCACTTACACTAAGACAATTAGATATACTAGCAAAAAGAATCTCATGGCCACAGCCATTTTCACAAAAAAAAATGCAAGCAATACAGCTAAGATCTTACTATGATACACATAAAGGCAGTAAAAATGAAGAAAACTGCACTTCTCTTACACTCTTCAAGGAGAAGAGACAAACTCCCCAGTTCAGGTCTCAATAAGTGTTTCCACTAGAAGAATTCCCAAATAATAAAGGCCAGTTTGGGATTCATTTTCTAAACGATTTCCTACTACAACAGATTTTGTTGTGGCATAACACATTTTGGGCTTTCATACTAAATAATAAGCAACTGTTTGACAGTACATTTTGAAAAACAAAATCTGCTTCAGCAAAAACTTGAAAACCGAGACTTCGTCTAAAATCAATCTATTAGGCGAAATAAACATAGATAAAATCAAATGTCGAGCGATGAACAAATGTCTCTTCAGTTCAGGTCTCCATATGGTTCCGCATAATGAACTCTCAGAAGAACGGAAGTTAAAAATTTGAAATCATCATCAGAGACATTAATCGTCGACATAATTAGCAGATACATAAGGAGCAAAAACTCAAAGAAAGAGCTGAGCATATCAGGGCAGAGAACGGAAAGTTAGAAAAGAAATTAAAGACAAAAAAGGGAATGTACCTGGGTTTTAGGATTGAATCAAAGAAGCAGCTGACATCCGGCGAAGAAGATGAGAGGATTGGGGAGGGAGAGAATGAAATGTGAAACCGATAGAACCCTAGCCTTCTCCATTTCTTTATTGGGTTCGATTATTCACTAACTAAGCCTTGTCAATTGGACTTTAGCCCATTAGTTCCTATAAGGGGAAAAGGGCCTTTTACAATTCATAACTCAATTTTCACTTAACCATTTTACTTACCCTGAAATTATCTAAACAAAATGTCCTATTGCCTTTTTGAAATTTTAAAAGTTCATCTCAACTTATAAAAATGTCTTTATTTGTTCACTTACAACTTACAAAATTGTATCATTAGCCTCTTAATTACCACGTGTCAGCTTATGATTGGTTTGATTTTTCAACCACGTCATTTTTTCTCTCCATTTAGAATTTTGATGTGCATCGTATTAAGGGAATATAGGGAAATTATATATGGGTCCAGGAACTCTTTAAGTCCCAAGATCCAGTGGCTAACAACTATGGAGGCCCCACACCATTTTAGTTTTTCAATTAAGTTAAAACCCTTTAAAAAAATCTGAGCCATTGTGCTAAAAGTTCCCGGTTCCGTATATAAATTCCCGGGAATATATGTGAGTTTTTGTAAGTCAAAGCAGCAAACTGATATTATTTCGCAAGTTGTGAGGGCAACTTGATACAATTTTGCAAGTTAAGAAAATAAATAAATATTTTTAAAAGTTCAAATAGCCAATAGGATATTTCAAACAAGTTCAGGCAACCTCAATGTATTTGGCATTTTACTTATTATAATCGCATCATTGGGATATATCCTATTAGTTTTGTTTTTGAGTTTCATTAGTCTTCTGTTGTGGCTATTTTATTGTTTATATTATTTCTGAATCTGAAATGTAGCATTGTCGGTCGATTTAAGTAATTTCGTAGTTATAGATTTGGGTACATGAAATTTCGACCTAATGTTGATGCCTAAAAAGTTTGTTAATTGCAAAAGAATATGTAATGTTAGATATGGTGTAGGATAGATAATGACCACTTATTTCATAAACAGTTGAATATACAAAAGTCCTAAGAGAGAAGAGTGTGAGCTTCCAATCTGATCATAGTTCATACCACTATGAACTTACAAAGTGGGTTAAATATATAAACATTAAATGTGCATAGTATTCATTATAAGCAATCAACTTGAATTTGTGGTCCAATATGGAATTATCAACTATTAAAGTTTCAAAACTTCTTCAACACATCTATACATCACTCATTTAGTGTAAAGGTCTTAGTATGATGATTCACGTTTGAATACACATATAGATGAGAAAAAGGGGGGTTTTTTTCCTTGGAATTAATGTAAATGCAGTGAAGCAAAACCTTTTGAAAAAACTATTAAGGTTTCAAATCAATTGTAGAAAGAACGGATACTATCCATGGGTAAATTCAGCTTTGTTGAAGGACTGAAACGGTAGTTTGTCAAATATAAAAGTAATTTATCAAGTTCATGGATTAGGTGAGAATTTGATATATATAGTAGCATGTTGATCCTATATCAACTTCACTAAATATGGTATATATGACAAACACCTAAATAATGATTCACTCCATAAACTGAATTAAACTATAAAAAGAAAAACAATGGCTCATCCAAACAAATCACTTGTTTCAGCTGACCACAAGAACAGAAGCAAGTTTAATCTCAACTGACACAAACTTCCTTAATTTCCTTTTTCAGTAATTTCTGTTTCCTTTTCTGCAACAGTAAAAAATATGAAAAAAAACATAAAATTTGATAAGTAAATCATTTTCTAGATAAAACTTTTTCATTTGATTTAGAAAACTTTTGAAACAAGTTGGAGCAAGAACATGGGTTCGATATCAACGGCAAGTACAATCAGAAAAAGTAGGCACACAAATAGATAATAACTATATACTATAAATTGTTAAGCATTTCTTGTTTAATTTTAGTCTTGAAATAATCTATAGATGCTTTCTCTTTCCAAACAAAATGCATTATTGGAGTTATCAACTACCAGTTTTAATAGACCAATTCATCAGAATGTGACCTTGTCTTTATTGTATCATGATTCACTAGTTAATGCAAAAAGATTATTAAAGAAACGTGTAATTAATAACAAAAAGAACATTGTAGGGTTAAACAACTTCACAAAAGGATGGAAATAAGTTGGTACTGTTTTTCTGCTTAATGCATTTTTTAACAAGTCTTAATTTAGTAAGTTTGACCAATTTCCACCCCAACTTTACTAGATATGAATTTAACTGAACTGAACTTAATGGATATGAACTTAACTGAACTTAACTGAACTGAACTTAACTTAATAGATATGAATTTAACTGAACTTAACTGAACTGAGCTTAATTGAACTTAACTTAATTTGTTTACATTACTTTTTCAATTAAAATTAATGGACCCGACCTGAACTGAACTTAACTTAACTTAACTGAATGGACCTTAACTTAACTGAACTTAACTAAACTGAACTGAATTGAATATGAAGATAACATGTCCTAAGTGCGAGCTTAATAAGTTTATTAAAAATGCATTGGATTTTTAGTATTTACAAATACACATATTGTTGCTGTTTTGGATTCGACAACCTTCTCTGTAAATGCACTTAGTAATTAAGATTCATATTTTTTTTTTCAAGTATATCTAAATTTCCTTAACATGTTTCAAAATGTCTCCCGCTCTCTATGAAACTTTTAAAAGTTTCTTTCATCTTTCTACACTTTTTCTAATAACCTCTTGCCGGAAATTTGTCTAAAATGAACCTTTAAACCTTAAAATTTCACATGTTAACTTTTTATTGGATGATAGTATTGAAAAGTCTAGTCAATCATGAGCTGATACATGCCGTTTATGGAGCAAATGATGCATTATTGTAAGTTGAACGGGGTAAAATGTTTTTTGTAAGTTCGGGGGCGAAAGATACTTTTGAAAGTTGAAAGACAATTTAAGATAATTTCGGTGTGTGATGTATTTGTCCTAACTTTTTCTAATATATTCAGTGTGCATTGTTAAATTAACCAAAACTTATCCGCAAATTACTGTTAAAATAAGATGAAAGTGACAAATGAACATTACCATGAAGACAAGTAATTGATGGAGAGGGTCCAGTTGGGTCCATAGGTTTTGTCCATATGGAAACAGACGTAAGCACAGCCATATTGTACTGCAGGCTTGAAGACGACCCTTCATTATTTCAACATTTGTCCCCCCCAGTAAAATTACACTCTTAACACCAATATAAACCCGAAAAGAGCATTTGAGCGATAGAACAGATACCCGAAAACCCGAATAAGTTGAAAAGGAAAAGGGGCAGAAAATGTATGGGCATGAGTTGAAAGAGGCACGTGGAATTGGTAAAGGGACAGAGACTAGTTGAGCATAGAGTTATTGCATTATGGGACTCCAATCTGACAATGTTAATAAAAATTTGAAAAGAATGAGACCACAAACTTGCTTCTCTTCGACTTTAGAAAGTGGAAAGAGAATGGCATTTATGTCCCTTTGTGGGGCTTACTGTTATCTTTGCTTTTTTTCCTTTCCCAATTTCTTCTCTCTTATTCATTTCTTTTGGCTGTTGAGAGCACTGCCATTTTGCCCACTCTTCAAAGAAGTGTTCTTTTCTCTGACTTTCTCTGACTTTGCTTTCATCTCCATTTCTTCTTCTTGCTTTCCCATCATTTTTCTAGTGGTGGATGCTTGAAAAAGGAAGGAAATTTCTGGGTTGTCTTTTCTTTTTTGAGTGTTCTACCCCCAAAATTACCTTGTACTTGTGCCTTGCTGTCCAGCTTCAGTTCCAAGATGCTGTCTTGTAAGCCATTTTTAGCTTCTGCCTGTTCTTTTTTGGCCATTTTAAGGTTGCATGTTTGGTTATTTTGGTTTGCTCTTTTCTTTTCTGTTTCTTGACTTTAATTGATTTTGACTGCTTTTGTGAACCTGCTCTTCTAATTTGCTGGTTTTGTGGTGAAGTTCTTGTGATGATTTTGTGGTTTCCTGATCTTTGAAAAGCAAGCTAGATCTCTCAAGAGTTACCCCCCTAAGGGAGTTTTGGAGACTTTCAGCTGTTGTGTGATGTTTTTGGGATTGAAAATAGTTCATTAATCAATCAATTATTCTTGGGAAAGTTGTTTTTGTGCTGAATTATCATGTTGAAGATGGAAATTAGATTCCTTTTTGTGGCCAAGCAAATCATTGCTTCTCTATCTGTTATGACAGTCAAGTATTCACGATTAGTTCTTATTATCTTTAGCAATACCGCTACTGAATTTCCTACTTGTTACAAATGATTTGCCGGAATTCGAACTCTACCTCTTGTTCTAGTTGATTTTGTCAAAGAACTAGTGATTCAAAACCACTTGAACTTGGGAAAATGGCGTATATATCAATGATATTGTCTTTTAGCGTGTCCTATACATATGACATTAATACATTTTGGTAAGATAGCGAGTTGTTGAGGTCAAGATAGTGTTACAAAACATTCAAATGTTTAGTACACAAGTGAATCTGTTAGAGTAGCTTTCAGCTTTAGCAATACTTTTAACTAATTATCTCAAGCACCCTTGTTTTCTTAGCTTTAGCACTTATGGAACCAACATAAAATGGATGCAATGCTCTTTTTTTCGATTCTTTGCTCCTCAAGAGCTTCTTGGTCCCCAGCTGTCATGTTAGGCAGGCTTTACATCTTAGGCCCTATTCTTTTCAACTTATTTTTCATATTAGGTTTCGATACTTGGTGCTATTTTGAATTGCATTGTTGACCATAAAGACCAAATGTCTTCTACTCATATGAATTGCATTGGTGCTAGTCATAATGACCAAATGTCTTATACTTGCAGGTTAAGCAGTAGATGATTAAACTCCACAAATTCTTTCATCCATTCCAATAGCCCGAACCACTCCAATTCTCCCCCAAAACATGACACCTCAAAGCCCCAACCTCGAGTCAGAAAACGACTCGGATTCCACGAGCCAAGCACCCTCAAATGCCCACTCACTGGAACCACTTCCAACCCAACCGCCCATTTCCCTCAACCTATCACTCACATTCCAACCCGACCCGAGCCCACCAACCGAACCGCCGCTCCCGGCCCAAACCGGGGCGATCCCCCGGATCTTCTCGTGCAACTACTGCAGGCGCAAGTTCTACAGCTCGCAGGCCCTCGGGGGCCACCAGAACGCCCACAAGAGGGAGCGCACCATGGCCAAGCGGGCCATGCGAATGGGCATATTCTCTGACCGGTTCACAAGCTTGGCATCCTTGCCCCTCCATGGCTCGGCCTACCGGTCCATCGGGATCAAGGCCCATTCTGCTGCCCACCATAATGTTGTGCTAACCCAACAAAGCCCCAGAGGGGGCGGGGCCCGGTTCGACCACGGGTATTATGGGGCCCCGGTTTTTGTGGAGGACGACGATGTGGGGCCGGTCTGGCCGGGGAGTTTTCGCCAGGTGGCGGACTCGGTTGGACAGTTGAGTAATGCAGGAATGACATCACAGGTGAAAACGGATTCATCGGGACCGGATCTTACTTTGAAGCTATAATTGTTTCATCATTTTAGAGATGTTATTTATGTTATTGATATTTTGCCTTGTACAGTGTAATGCATTTGGTAGCTATTGATTTTTCAGTTCATTGTAATCACACTGCTGACTAGTTTTTCCCGTGCTGCTTCAGGTTAAATAACTAGTTTTGGCCTTTTATTCAACATCAAGTTTTTAAATTTTTTGTTTGGGGTGGTGTAGGATAGAGTTGCTATATTGATTTCATTAGTTGGATTACATGGTTTTCTAAAAGAAAAATGTCTTGTATATCATGCCATTACTTAATTTGCAATGGAATTTATTCATAAATTGCAGAACAGATACAATGAATTTATTGAAAATGGGAGTATGTGAAAGTGAGAATTATGTCGTGTTGGTACAAGTAAGGCAGATGGAAATGATTTGAACTGTGTAGGTCCAATTTTGAGAATGGTGTGTACTAGTGTCCAATCTGTTGTAGTTAATGGCTGTTGTCATTTTTCCACTTCTTTTTGAGCTCCCCAAAAGCCATTTAACTGTTTGACGGCGTCTTTTACCTACACACAACTTTATGTTGTTTTGTTCTTTATGTGCTAACTGAAGTGGAAAATGTGGGCTTTCTTGCACATGA
This sequence comes from Euphorbia celastroides, assembly GCA_948291685.1. NCBI lineage: Eukaryota > Viridiplantae > Streptophyta > Magnoliopsida > Malpighiales > Euphorbiaceae > Euphorbia > Euphorbia celastroides. Next base: position 8,623 of record CAOJBJ010266081.1, read on the forward strand.
GAAGAATGGCTTGAAAGCCCATTCTAGTGGCAATTTGCCCATTAAATATTAGCAATTATCTATGGTCCACTAAAATATGGTTGGTACGGCATTGTATAAAGGGATAAGTGATAGAATACAACAAAATTATCCCCGTTATCACAACACATCTTTTTTCTTATGGAAATACGTTTCCCTTCTTTCACTTTTCCGATTTTATCACTTTACTCTTCTTTCAAATTTTTCAGCCACAGAAAGTGAATTCTCAGGCATCACCACCGTCGCAAGTCGCCGGAGCTGCCCCTGCCGTCACTATCGACCGGCCCTATGCATTGTTTCCGTCACCGTCGCCGCCACTCCGTCGATTTCACCCCTCGCCGTCGTCGAATCTGCCAGAAAACGGCGCCGGATTGAAACCAACAAACCCTACCCGGTCGATTTCGCCGTCTCATCTCACATCTGGTTCCAGATCTCGCCCAAGGCCGTCGCGCGTCGCCGCTGTGGTACCGTTCCGGCTCAGATCTGGTTGAAGAAGCCGAAGGTTTCAGATCTCTTATCAGCCACCGGTTTCAGATCTGGTTGAAGGAGCCCAAGGCCGCCGACGAGATTCGAGTCCGACTGGTTTCAGATTTCGTAACCACCGATTTCTGCTCCTCCGGTGAATATTCCACCACCGAGTGCTCCATCTCCGACGATCTAGAAGCTCATCCTACCTCAGATTCGGTTTGGAATTTCACAGCGAAATTCCGGCGAGATCCAACTGAAAAATAAGATTTCTCACCGGATTGCGTATTTCCGGCGAAATTCCAGTCGCCATTCGCCGGTGCGTCGTCGGTACTGATAAGCTGTTCATTTCCCTGGTCTTTTTCAAATTCTCCCCTTTTCCTAACTATTCAATTTCATTTGTTTAGGTTGTAGATTTTTCTTTTACACTTTTCATTGAGTTTGTTTATGGGTTTTTTTATATCCATTTTGAACAGCTCTATATTCATTACTTTTCTCGGCTTATAATGTCTATTATTGGCTGTGATTCTCCATCTTTCTGATTAAGGAGTAATTAGAGCTATCCATTTAGTTTCTGATATTTTCTCCTAGCTGCAAATTTGCTACTGGATTGTTGAAATGACCATGGATATGAATTCAATTTGTGAAGTTGTTTGTAGTTTCATTATTTGAACTTGTTAAGAGCTCTCTTCAATCCAAAATAACATGTAATGTTCTATAATGATCCATCAGTCATTTTGTAAACTTATTATGTCATTTTATTAACATATAATGATCTATAATGTCATTTTACAAATTTATAATAATTTATAATATCATTTTATAAACCTATAATGATCTATAATTTTATTTTGTGAATTTATAATATTATATCCTATAATGATATATAATGTCATTTTACGAATCTATAATGATCTATAATGTTGTTTTTGTAAATCTAAAATGATCTATAATG
>CAOJBJ010266607.1:0-12415 GCA_948291685.1 Euphorbia celastroides
TACATGCGTAATATGAACACTCCTTTATCTAAAAAGATATAAATAAAAGTACATTAAAAAATAAAATTATATTAAATATATCTTTGATTAGAACTGTAACTACTTCTAATTTGATTGAGACTATATTCTTCAGTAAAAAAAAAGAATACATTAACAAAAGAAGTATAAAAATACATTTACGAAATAATATCATCACATGATTATAGATAACTTATTGCACCTCGAAATTTATAATGATAAATACATCAAAATATATATGAATAGGAAGACAAAATGTACAAAATTTTCTATTTTTTAAAAGAAAGGATTTATCAAGCCCCATAATAAAAAATTTAAATATGACAAGGAAATAGTGTTTATCGAGTGAATTTTAGTTGATGACATTATTGTATTATACATGAAATAAGTATTGTACTTTCTTTGTTTCACAATATTAATATAGTTATTCGTATTTACAAATTTACATAGTTTTCATAAAAAAATTTTACAATTTAGAACTATTTAACTCCATTCAATTCAATTCATATTATTTTATGACATAATTTATATTTTAATCCCTCAACTTATGTATTTTTCAACGGATATATGATTATCTAAGCAAACTCATTTGAAGTTCGCATTATTTATATACACATAAACATCATTAATTTTGGAGAGATCATGTAACAAAAATCATGTCCCATCATTATCAATGATGTATAAGTCTAAACTTTATTTTTTTTTCACTAGATTAATTTATCCCTATATGGATGAAATAAGATAAGGGCCTAAATATACAATTGGTCTATACAATAAAGGTTTAGATATAGGGAAATGTGTTAGTCTGGAGAGGTTAAGTGCTCATCTATGTTATCTCCATTGTCTTATTTGATCCAAATTTTTTGTTTGTGTTGAATATATCCACACACTCTTCTTCCATCTTTCCCTCTTCCAATACTAGATTTATCCTCCACGTTTTCTTCTACATGTTCGTTCAACTTTTTCAATTTCATAAACTAAAAAAAAAATTCAGCATATTGAGGATAAATTGAGCAAAAACCGATTAATGTAGTGTAGATATATATGTGATAAGACAAGAAACGGTTGTTCTATTTAAGAATCAAGATAATAGGACATGCAAAGATTAAGAGTAGGCAAAGGGAGAAACAAATGTAAGATAGTAACGAGATCGACTATTTTAAAAGATTACAGTTCATTGATATTGATGGACATATGATTTTTAATAAATCCACGACCAAATATTCGGAATACTAAAAATTATGGGTAATTGAAGACACACTATAATGGCATTAAAGATTAATTGTTGATACATGCCGTACATGTTTGCTTCTATATTCCGATTATTCCTTTTGTCAATATTTGAAAATAAAAAATTCATTTCGTGTGATTTTCTTGAAAAATAAACAAAATAAAGGTAGTTTAATAAATAGTCAATTAACTTAGATTTCAACAACCCTTGAATTCCGCCTTAATTTAGGCCATTAAGTAGGTAGACTATGACTTAATTGTATTTTAGTAATTTGTAGCTCTTAATTCAAGATGCTAAGCTAGAGACACACACACCTATCTAGTATACACATATACAAAACAACAAATGGAAACCGGTTTCAATCCACAAATGTTACTCATTGGTGAAAAAGATCACAATCTTAAGTAGTTAGATAATTTAAATGAAAATATTTTTTATTGAATGAACTTTGCAAATAAATAATAGTATCACTTTTCTTGACATATCAGATTTATTTCTCAAAATTTAATAATTTTAAATAAAGTAATATATATGTTTGTGTGTATGGAGTTTTATTTAATTTTTCAACATATTTCAGACTTTCATTAGAAATTAAATCAGTCTCGGCCTTTACATGTAAGTCCTTCTATAGTGTTTCACTTTTGTTAAACATTGTCAAAGGTTCCCTCTAGAAACTTACAAAAGAGAAAGGTAATGTTCTTCACATATACACTTCAAAGCAAGAAATGTTATTTTGGGTAATTAATAAATTAATTGAAATCCTTTTATAAAGATTAAACGAAAGCAATTATTTTCAGCATCAGAAAATAACTCTAAAAGTTTCTTAATAATTATCTAATATAAACTTTCTGCTATTTCTGCGATAAAAAGTCAACAAAAACAAAAAATCTATCGATCAAGATATTAAACAGTAACAAAAATGAATTACATGGATTCAATATAAATTAAACTATTTCGTTGAGATTCTTAACTTTTAGTGAGTACTTAGTCATCGTAATTACTACAATATATGCTTAACTATCACAAAGAAACGTGGAAAGAGGACAAGTGGCCTTACAATGGTCCCTGATTACTTTCTTCTAATAGCTTCCATTTCCCTTAATTTCACATTAGTTAATTAAATTATATTTTTTTACGAAATTCCAAATCCAAGCTGTCCACCTTCCTTTTAATGTAAACTTTTTTTTAATTTAATATAATAACTTTTTGCTCATGACAACCACTTCCATCTAATCTTTATATTAGTGTTTTAAAATTCGGGCTAGGCGGTCGCTTAGGCGGCGTTTAGGCTGGGTGTTTTAAAAACACCGTGACGATTTGCACTAGTCGGGTGGTCCTAAACGTTTTTTCATTCAGGTGCGCATGTGTTTCGAAAATCGGCTCCAGGCGGTCAATTTAGGGATTCAATTCCCCATCATCCATCGAGCTTTACTTCCGTAACCCCGAACTTCTTCCAATACACTGCAACATCGTCGGAATCTCTTTCGTCAATAAACAAAGCAACCCTTCTCTTTGTTACAGCTGAATTAAAGTCAGTTTCAAATTCAATCGAATGAAAGCTTTTTCCAGTTCCAATCAAATAAGAACTTTTACGTTATCAAAAAAATAAAAATAAGAACTTTTACCATTTGTCCATTTATAACGATCGAAGTGTAATGATCATGTAATTTACGATATCTTTTGTATTTGGTCTCATGACAACTTTAAATATTAAATTGTGTAATATGAAAGTATAGACTGTTTTCTTAATATTCCTGTTTGAATCAATAAAAAATTTATATAAATTAATAAGCATGTCTAACACTTTATTATTAAAAAAAACATATCTAACTTTTGCAATCTAATTGAATTATCAAGACTATTATGCAGTGACGATGAATGCTTGATACTATCTTGGTCCTCAATATTAAGCTGCATATAAAGAATAGTAACACATGAAATAAACATAAATACAAATACTAATTGCTTCAATTTTCAAAAAAATAAATAAAACCGAAAAAGGATTATTATAATATGAAAAATATTACCTTATCATTCATATTCTCGTGCCAATATTGTTTGAACTCCATTATAATAGGTTGTTTTGTTGGGCTCAAATTTAAATCCATGTATTTGGAGGTCTTTAAAAAGCTTGTGGAAATCTTACATACGAGAATTATTTCATCCCTTCTAGTAAATGCTCATACAGAAAATTACAAAATAAAAGCAATAACTTATGTCTTTATCTAGACTATATAAGTCCTAATCTGTGTCAAATTAGGACTAGATTAAGTGAGAATCATATATTGAAATAAAAAATTACTTAACTAACATATATATATATAAGTAAAAAATATAAATAAACAAATATATAAATAATTAAATATAAGTATTTGAGAGTAGATTACATGTGTGGATAGAATTTGGATTGGAGCAAAGGAAATAGGTGTAATAACGGATTGAAAAAAAAATACAATAACTAAGAATGGATAACATGTTGGTAAGTGGTAACAACGGATATTTAAGAAGTTTCCTTTTTTCTTTTTTTTTAAAAAAAAAATTAAGAATGGATAATTTTACCATACATAACATACATAATATGTATTGTAGAATTTTTTTATAACGAATGCATTTTGACACGCTATTTTCTCATCCTTTTTTTTCACTGCTGAGTGATGTGCTAGCAAAAAATAATAAATCTGTAATTTGCAACTGTTTTGGCAAAACTGAAACATTATCTAACTTTTTTTAACGGAACTCTATATAAATGCGATATTTGTAAATGTCTAACTCTATCTAACAAAAAATAGAAATTTTGTAGGACTGTTGTGGCGCAACTTAAACACCATCTAACTCTTTTACTACCACCTTCAACTTAATTCCATATAAGTGCCAGATGTTATTTTTTTTACAAATTGTTTTTTAATTTAAAAAAAATTCAAGAAAAGTGGAGAGAATTCTAGGGTTTTCTCTCAGGTGTTCCAGATCCTAAGACAGTGGGGGAAGTGACAACTTTTGTTGTCCACCGAAGAACAATATTAGTGTAAATTCCATTATTATCAAGGAGGAATATGTCATTGCCAAGGGTACACAACCCTAAAGTTTAGTTTATTATTTTCGTACTCAATTTATGGTGTATAGTGCTTGGTGATTAGCTATACTTTATATTGTTGGCCATCATTATATTAGTTGGAATCAGCTTGATTTAGCACTTAAGTTATTCATTAGTGTATTTTAATTATAAGGTGGAATATTCGTACGATTTTGAAAGCTAGAATATTAAAAAAAATCTGATAGTTAATAATACTGTCTTGAAATTGTGTTAGAATAATGTATTTTGAAATCTGTTACAGATCCAAAAACTTTGAACTTCTTGTCTAATGACGTTTAATTGAGATGTTGTTTATAACTATTACGATTTTTGTAAGTTGTAGCAGATAATTTTTTGTTTCAAAATCAATATGAAAACAATTGTTATAAGACAATCATAACATAACATTTTTTTTGCAAGGAAGACAAAAATAAGTATTGTGAAAGTTCTAAACACCTATTATGCTTGAAAACTTGTTCAAAAATTAGTTATTTTGCTTTTTTGAAGTTTAGATAGTATGGTAGATTTAAGTGTTTGATTACATCTTATTAAAAATGAGCAAACTCTCGTGTTGACTAGACGAGGGAGAATAATGACTGTATCTATATAGCTATAAATCTCTGTTTGTTTGAAGCCGTGCTAATAGGTAGTTAGATTTTGCCAATAATAAAAAAATATCGGTACTATCAGGTTATAAATTTTTGTTTGATTACATTTGTTATCTGTTCAAAATTTAATATTTTTATAAATTACAATATCGTTAAGCTACTTTAGATGCCAAAATTTTTCAGCTACAATTATCAACAACTATATCAATAATTAAAAACAATTACTAAATAGCCTTTAGCCAAGTGGTACACCTTCCAATATGTTAGTGGGAGGTCTTGGATTAAAAAGGATTTACCAATTATTAAAAAAAAATAATTAAAAACAATTCAAACAAATATCAAAATAGTATTGAAATTGGAAGCCGATATGACTGCACCCTTAAACCAACACAAATCATTTTCCGTTTAATAAATAACACATGAATTGAGAAATACCTAATCATCAACATTCTTTGAAAGATAAATATTCATTATCATTGCATTTGTTTCCTAAATTCTGGACCATTATGAAGGACAACACCAAAATTTTAGACACAATTATAGGTGCCACACTCACATTCATGTAATGATAAGTTTGTAGTTGTTGATGTTTCTTTTTGGAATAATAACTACATAAACAACAACAAAAGTAGTAGTAATTTAAGCACTTAGTAAGTGCATACTGCTGTTGAACAAAAGATATACTATTTTGTTTATCTCAAGTTTCAACCAAGACATGAATTTAATGATTAACTTAGATGAAAATAAGTCATATTCTATGATGACTTTGTTTTTTCCTTACGTTATCACTATTACTATTGGATTGAATCTCATCCCATTAACCCAATAGTGATGAAAGACAAAGTAAGGTTAACTTCGAAAAAAACAGTCACCATAGCTTTCACCTAAAAATAAAGAATAGAAAAACCATCTTATCAGATGTAAATTGAAAATGAACAATTCTTGGTTTCATTAAAGTGCACTTGGCTTATACCTCGATAAACTCATGTCCACGCTTTATTCATTTTAAGTTTTAATTCGACACTTTTTAAAATACTTTTGTGACAACATTCATCATAGTGACTTATTTCTTGCCACACATTTAATTGCAGTAAAGTAGAACACAACCTTCGTTAGCTCTAGTAAAAGGTTCTTTCGGCGGATCGCCTTCTTCTTTCGTCATCTTTCTTTTTACCGAGTGATTTCTAAGCTTATTCTTCACGGTGTATCGTCTTGGGAATGCTACTCTGCAATAAGGTATAGCTTTGTATGTGTTATGGCCATAAAAACTAGGTAATTATGTTAAAAAAAATTGATTGTTTTAATTATTTTTAATTAATTTCTAAATATTTGTTTTTCTTATAAAGACCTAAACATCAAACTTGTACTCTTGTTAGTCTTTTTCAGTGTTACTTACAAAAACAAAGTCCAATAACAAGCTATTTCGTCTATTGGGCCCAACAAACCGTTGTAAATTGCTTTGGACCCATTTGGGCCAAAGTATATTATCAGTCTCAAGGTTCTTAGCAAGCCCAAAATGTAATATAATCATCCAGGCCCAACACAGTTAAAACCTCAAAACTGCGTCGTATCACCTTCAATAGTACATTCGTTACTAGCAGCCAATACCGCCGTTATTTAAGGAATCACACGTCATATCAAGTGTAACGGCGTCGTTTTAATCCTCTTAAACCTTCACCTACCACCAGAAAACGGTGCCGTTTTTATCCCCTTCCCTCTCCTTCTCTTCCCCGTTAAACCAAACACTCATCAAGTTCCATTTTCCGATTTCCCAATTCTTCCGCTGAATTCTCGATGGGGTAAGGCGGCGGCTGTGTTCCGAGCAAGAGAAAAAATCCGGCAGTCGCCGACGGCACTCAATCGCCGCCGAACATCGCTCCGGTTCCCGCCGACGACAGCGCGGAAAGCAACAGCGTGAATCGAGATTTTGCACCGGAGGTTGATTCGGTTTCGCAATTGAAGCTGTTTATCGTCGTCTACTCGATGTACGGTCATGTGGAGGGGTTGGCGAGGAGAATGAAGAAGGGAGTGGATGGAGTCGAAGGAGTTGAGGGAGTGTTGTATCGAGTGCCGGAGACGCTGCCGGAGGAGGTGTTGGAGAGTATGGAGGCGCCGCCGAAGGACGCGGAAATTCCGGAGATCACGGCGGCGGAGCTGGTGGAGGCTGACGGCGTTTTGTTTGGGTTTCCGACGAGGTACGGCTGTATGGCTGAAGTCGTTTTTTGATTCGACGGGGCAGTTGTGGAAGGAGCAGAAGCTCGCTGGAAAGCCTACTGGATTTTTCGTCCGTACTGGAACTCAATGCGGCGGCCAAGAAACCACCGCGTAAGCTTTCTTTCCTCCAATTTAAAGGCGATTGTCTTTTTCTTGAATTTTGGAGAAATGTGAATGTTTTTCTATAGGAAGAATGATCTGATGAGCTCTTAGGAACTGGTTTTTGTGAATAATTAGGAAGATAAGCTTGATTAGAGCAGTACTGACTGGAGATTGTATGATTGAATGCTCAATTCATAAGCCTTACTGTGGTCATCCAATTTACATATGAATTTCTCTGGTTGTCGTAGTACTGATTTAAAATTTGAAAAGAAGATTCTAAGTTAATGATGATGCATTGCTAATTGACTGATATTTACTTGAGAAGTGAGTAGTACATCTAAGAATTTGATTCTATTTGGTGATCGGAGTTTGGGAAAAGTTTGTTTTTGAATTAGATGGACAAATTCACAAGGATTGCTTGAAAAGTTTCCTATGGTAATGCTTTTCAAGTTATTGAAGCTACCTTGTACAGAGTGGAAGGGACTTGATCTCTTTAGTGACACTTTACTTCTAGATTGGACAAAGCCACATGGAAAGTAATTTGACACATACTTAGCTGGCCAAGTGGCTGCTGATTGACAGAAATGGAAGCATTGCTGGTTTGAATGAAATTGATCATTGATAGAAACAAAAAATTCATGATCTTGAAAGAAATGATCTAAAATACATTTTGAGTGCTGAAATTTGTTGTGGAGCAAAATACTTGGCATGCTTTAGAGGAAGACATTTTACTGTGGTATAAGGCGCATTCGAGTTGTCCAACTCGTGTTGCTTCTACTTTACTGCTTCCTAAGGATATGCTTCTAATCCAATATATTCACCTGAGAAAATTTGGACCAACTAGTGTGCAACTAGCTAATTTTTTGCTCTTAAATTTGTACTAATATAATTAAGGTTAGGATCTGACTGCCTAATGCCTATTTAAGCTTTCTTGTATGTGGAGATTTAGTGCATAATCTGGGGCTAGTTTCTTAGGTGCTTATGTCTTGTATTAGAAGTTGCATATATAATGCATAATGATTTTGGTTTAACAGTTGCTTTCTGGTTTTGATTTGTGCCATAACCTACTGAATTTAAGCCTTTTATCAAGATATTTGCAGATAATTTGCATTGTATCATAGTGTGACTGTCAAATTTGTCATGTTTGAGTGCATTTCATGTTTGAAATTATTACCACTTCGCCCATATAATCGACTGGAAAAGATATCTATGTTGCTATCTCTTTTGAAAATGGAAGAATTCATCAATTTGCTTCCTAAAATACTTATATACATTTGCTAACCGTGGCTCTCGATTGGTTGAAACAGATGGACTGCAATTACCCAGTTGGCTCACCACGGGATGCTAATTGTGCCCATTGGGTACACATTTGGAGCCGGCATGTTCAAAATGGATTCTATTCGAGGCGGTTCGCCTTATGGTGCTGGTGTATATGCTGGAGATGGCACTAGGCAACCAACCGAATCAGAGCTGGCACTTACTGAACATCAGGGAAAGTACATGGCTGCAATTCTAAAAAAACTCGCCCAGGCTTGATTTTTATGTTCTCAATCTCCAAAAACATTTATTATTATCTCGTTTTCTGCTGATTCATTCAAATGCATTAGTTTGTGATTGTTTCTTTTTTGTTGGGTGTGAAGAGTATTGCATTTTTGCTTCAGTCTTTGTTCATACGTTGAGCTTCTGGTTTCAATTTGTACATGTGATTCTGTTTTGTGAATACGAACTTCTGTGATCATCATTGAAAGACTTTTACTGAGTACCGATAATATGATTGGTTCGATCAAGTCTTTAGATTTTTGGAATTATCAGATTTGGTTTTAGAGACGTGATCTTTAGTATAGTGATAGATGGGAGTATGAGCTGGAGATTAGAATTCACTTCATATCTTTACGGTTAATCAATTGAATGCAAGTCAATAGGAATGTTTTCATTGGCTAAGCAAGCAATCACGCAACAGATAAGACAATGACATATACTATAATGTATATGTAATATATTCTTTTTGTTAACTTTTGTTAATGTGATTCTTGCAAAAAATAATTACTAATAATTGGAAAATGAAATTATAGTAGTAAGTTTAAGGAATAACTTAAAAAACTTTCCATGAAGTTTCACTTTTTGGTAAAAACACTCTTAGAGATTTTATATTTTTCAAAAACATTTTTAAGGTTTTGGGAAGTTAGCGGAATCACCATTTTCCATTCATGAGCCGTTAAATGTTGACGTGGTAAGAGCTAAAATACAAAAATCTCATTTTTTTTATCAATTAACCTAAATGTCCAACTTTCAAACCAAAAAACCCAATCCTAAAACCTAACTCAGATGAACCCTAGCCTCACCCACTGTCATCAGTAAAAATCGAAACCGGTTGAAAAGCACTCCCCCTCTCTGTTGACCGCCTCTCCCTCCTCTCTTGTTCTTGCCGACTTCCTCTCTCTGGCGGAAAAACCCTCCCCCCTCTGCACATTAGGGTTATTCGTTATAAAAATACAACTTAACAAACATGACACAAAAAAACACGTTAAACTACTAGCACAGTGAATTGTAAATAAAAAAAATAAGAAAAACCGTCGTTATAAGATGTATAAGCATCATAGAGAACCAAACAATCGAACCCTAAGACAATATGCGTGTATCACGAATCCCTCAACCACGAAAATACTTCACGAATTGAAAGAGGTTCACGTCGAAGATAGAAAAATGTGGTAGCAAAAGTCTTAAATTCATAACAATAAAGACCATTGTTGAAAAATCGTTGCATCAAAATTCCAAATTAAAAACAGAATCAAATAACCCTTCTATTTTTTCGAGATATCAATAAAATGTTTTTGAATGATAATAATGATAAAATAAAATAAATATATCCATAAACTTATTTAAAATAGTCATTCATCATCTTTAACTTTCAAAAATTGTAAATAACTCATTAAAATTGTCCAACGTTACAATTAATTATCTTAACTTGTTAAAAGGAATAACGCATAAAAACCATTCTTAACTTTGCCTGAATTGTCATTTACCATCGCGAACTTTCAAACATTTCACTTTGCTCCCTTAACTTGGCTAAACGTTTCACTTTGTTCCCTTAACTTGGCAAAATGTTTTCACTTTGTCTCCTCACTACCACATGTCAACTTTTGATTGATTTGACTTTTCAAAGATTTTATTTTTTTTTATTTTTCTTTGACCAACTAGAAGGTGACACATAACATTGAGGGGGTAAAGTGAAACGTTTTGCCAAGTTAAAAGGGTAAAGTGAGACGTTTGAAAGTTCAAGGCGGTAAATGACAACTCAGGTCAAGTTAAGGATGATATTTATGCGTTTTTTCCTTATTAAAATCAGACAAACTAACCCCTTAATGATGATGTGACATATGATTTTTTCAAACTTTGATTTTGTTTACCACGTCAGCATTAGGGGTTACTTATTATACTTTTAACAAGTTGAAATTGTTAGTTGCAACTTTAGATAAATTCAATGTATTATTTTTAATTTTGAAAGTTCAAAGTGACCAATGATCATTTTAAATAAGTTTAGAGGAGTATTTACGTATTAAGCTTCTGTTCTTTTCAACTTATTGGAGGTCGGCAGAACTGAACTGAACTGAAACTTATTGAATAAGTACTGAACTGAACTGAAACTTATTGAATAAGTACTGAACTGAACTGAAACTTATTGAATAAGTACTAAACTGAACTGAACAGAAACTTATTAAAATTTATTTGAATTGATCTAATTAATATAATTTATGTAAATATTTTGTATATTTAATAAATATTGTCATGCTAAAAATAATGACTACTAATTATAATTATAATTTTTATTTAAAATAGTCTTTATTTATTGTTTTAGGGTTAAAGAGATTTATTTAAAATAGTGTTTATTTATTCTACGAGATTCTATTGCACGACAAATTTGGGAAACGCCCAATGCCAAGTTCTATGTTATCAAATCTTACAGCGAAAATGACTATATGGATGAAGATTGAAATAAAAAATATTGTAAGAGTAGAGATTCCAATATTACTCTATATGTATTTATGTTAATTTATTTATTGGTACATTTTTATTAAAATTTGAAGTTGATTTTTAATACGATTTATTTTTTATTATTAAGATATTTGTTAATATAAATAAAAAAATAAACTAAGACGTATTAAAATTTACAAGTATTAAAATTGAAACTCATTTAAAAAATAAGTTGAAAAAAACATAGAAATTACTGAATTGAAACTTATTGAATAAGTACAGAACTGAACTGAACTGAACGTATCTGAACTGGACTGAACTGAACTGAATAGAAAATAAGTTGAAAAAAAAGGGCCTCTAATCACCATTATAACTGAATTTATATTTTTTGTGTATGTAATTAAGTCGATGAAAAGTGTTTGGTTGTGGCCCTTTTAAAAATAAACTCTTAATAGAAATTATATATTAAAACTTCGACTTGATAAATGTTTATATATAAAACAAATTAAATATTAATAAACTTTTGTTCTTTCTAAGAAAATCAATATAATTAGAGCTTAAGTCAGATAACTATAATTCTGAAATGATTATTGAGAAGTCAACTACATTACCTTGCTAAGTTTCCCATTTTAGGGAATGAAAAATGGAGAACATTGTTGGACTTACTTTTATTATTTATAATCTGCTTATAATCAGATTATAGGTTATTAAAGTATTTCTGATTATTTTTTTAACTTATAAGCAGTTTATAAATAAAAAATAAAAACTCTACTTTCAAACTTCTAAAAAAATCAGATTAAGCTACAATCATAAACTTAAGAGAAACATCCCTTTAATTTATCATCAACTCAATTGCAAATCTAATCATATACATTTTACTTGAAATAGGTTCGGTTCTTTCATTGAGTGTCAAAAGAGAGGAAATTATATAAAAATAGGATCCACTATACCATACACGGTTGGATCACGAACAAATCGAACTCGTTTATTGCTGTTTTAGTCATGTGATGAACAAAAATTGAATGAATATGAACAAGTAGTCTATGCATAACTTTTAGAAGTACTATAAAAGAAAGGTGATACAAGTGAAAGAACACGTCGTAAGATTGGTGAATTCACTGTTCTTGATTCCTTCTCATTTCTTACACAATTACACGAAGAAATGAACAGAGAGATTTGACATTAGGAAATGATATGAGC
>CAOJBJ010266971.1:0-11903 GCA_948291685.1 Euphorbia celastroides
AAGTTTAGTCCAATACAAAAATCATGACATGTTCCCCGAACCCATTCTCTGGTTACATTTTAGGGTTTTCTTAATTGACCTGTAATAATTTAATTAAGTGGTGACTCCTAAACACCAGGCTTCAAAAGAGGTCTAACTTGGTCTAAAACCAGTGCATGTTGTTGTCATATTCACAATCCGGCGACACACGTTCACAGGGTCAGCGGTCCCATCAAATACCAAGTCAGGAGGAAGAAGAAAATCTTCCATTGTTGGAGGATAATATTTCTCATGCTTCAGGCATTGGAAGTAAAACGGCTTGATATGGTGGAACCACTCAATGTCGTGACGTCCCAGTTGTTTGGACATATCTCCCCAATCGGGATCTGGATGATTGACTCCATGATCCAATGGAAGATGTATTGCTTAGTAGGGCCTTCTTCTTTATTATTAATGGCATGGACATATCTTTCAAGATGAAAGATAAGTTCATCATTCGAATCAGAAGTGTTGCTTTCTAGGGAATATTTTGATGGATCACTAGATGAGTCATTATGCGAATCACTGGTCACCGGTTCTTATGTAGTCATGATCCCTTAGAATCACAGGCTCCCTATCAGAATCACTATCCTTCGGATCGGGGGGGGCATATACACGAATTCTCAGGGCAAAGTTCTTGAATTGGTACCACCTACCAAGGTCGATCAATATCTCCATCATTTCTAGTGTTTGCCATCCAATCATCATTAGAAGCTGGTGGGTATTCGGGGAAAGCTACAGAAGGGTTGATGTCCTACCCCAAAAATTATTGGGCAAACTCATGTTCAAGAGTTTCCCAATAAGCTTTTACTTGCTCTGGTAGATCATTATACCAGTCGAGAGCTTCTCCTTGAAGCGCATTAGGAATATAAACCTGGTAATCCTCTTTTAGAACATCATATTCATCCATAATCTCTAAATATTCCTCTAGGAACTCGACAGGATCTCTTTTCCCCGGTATTTGATGAAGAGTAGGTTGCGTACGATTTGAGTGGTATCAGCGACACCTATCAAATATCTTTCTTCCATATTTATCAAATCGTGAATTTGAATAACGTTGACTGATTGGAAATTGGGCAATGAGTTATTTTGGGTACTGGGTTTTCTCTCAGGTTCCTCAAGTTTACCTTCAGCAATGAGTTGTTGGATATCTTTGAGAAGACGCTCACATTCATTGGTTCTATGTCCTTTGGCTACATGGTAGGCACAAAAGTTTTCACAATCCTCTTGAGAAGGAGGGGTGAAGGGTCGGACACTTTGGAGGACATTGGCTCTCCTCAATTTGGTGAAAATTTTGGAGAGAGATTCCACCCATGGGGAAAGAGGTTGTCGAGCAGTTGCGGCAACTGTCTCGATTTGTTAAACAGCAAATTTCTGGGTATGAGGGTAGGAAGCATAACTAGAGGAAGGAGGCTTCCCCTGATTTGGTCTATTAGTTCCACAATTTTGGTTAAGGCTTTGCAATTCCTCCTGTATTCATTGTTTTTCTTCCTCATATTTCTCCAATCTTTTAGCGTAATTCAACACCTGATTGAAGTTATCGAATGTTTTCATCTTCATTTGTTTGCCATACTTTCGAGCTGATCCCTCTACCAATTTGACCACAAGGATTTGTAATTTAGGTGCTCCATTAACCAGAGCTTGTACAGCCATCCATCGGTGATAGTATTCTTCAAAAGATTTGTTGGGCTTCTAACGAGTTCTTTCCAAATCTTGGAGGGTCATCTCCATTTTATCATTATAAGCAAAATTATCAACAAAGGCATTGCTGAGGAGTTCCCAATCAGACTTAACTTCGGGCTTCAGTCTCATATACCAATCAATAGCAGTACAATGGAGAGTGGTTTGGAAAAGATTGAGGATGTGGACATCAGCTATCCCCATACTCTTCATGATGCGTAAATATCCTACTAGGTGAGCTACCGGAGAAGTAGTTCTGTTGAAGGGTGCAATGTAAGTGTGAGCATCAGATTTTTATCCGAGGCCAATGATGAACCGATACGCGATATCGACTTCCTTGAATCCCATTTTGTATGATTATAAGGTCGAAAAGCAATGTTAAACTCGAATTGCAACAACTGCCGACAAGTCACGAACTAAGGAATCCTGAGAGAGAGAAAACCACTCGAACCTTGCCAACTTCCATCATTTCCCTCAATCTATCCATTTTCATCCCATTTGTTTCCCCATGAGTGGTTTGGAACCTTTCGATTGCATGAAAAGAGCCAAAATGTCAAAATTGCAAAAAATTGCCTTATGAAAGAGCCCCGAAAGACCGAATCTTTCCTCCATGAAACCAACATCAAAATTCACATCCAAATCATAAAACATACTCTCTCAAATGTCAATTTTACATTAAATGGTCATTTTTTAATAAACGGGACTCAAATCGAACCCTGGGAGCCCCCAGAACAGCTCCCAAAACCCCGTGGTGGCTTGAGAATCAAGCCACCGACCTAGGGACTTCCCGAATAGTCCCTAGATCAGTTTTCCTTCTTCTTAACCAACCCTAACCCCTCTAAACACTATAAATACCCCCTCAAGTTCAGAATTTGACACACCAACAATCTCCAACTCTCCCTCAAGAATTCTCAAGCAACAAGCTTCCCTCTTCTCCTTCTTTGGCCATTTTTCCTCTTTAGTGTTCCCTTCAAGTTCCAGCCATTCTTTCGACCTAAAAACCTACCAAACACCTCTGAAACTTTTAAAACACATCCCTAACCATTAAACCTCAGCCACCATAGCCAAAACCCTTCATCTTCCACACCCGAAATCACCCGAAATACCCAAAATTCTCACTTTAAACCATTCTTTCACAACTCGGATAACTTTCTCATAAGTTATTCAACTTGGTGCCAACCTAGTTGGGATCAAGAGTCTCTCACACCCCAAAAAACATTCCCAAAACCGCAATCTTATGAACCCTAGCCGAAATCTTTACTTCAAGAACCCGAAAATCTGCCTTTTCAGTTCTTCTTACCACTTTTCACTAAAATTGACTGTAGAAACAACCCTTTCTTGGGACTAGAAGTTTTATTGGACGAAAAATCATCTGCTTTTTGAGTCTCTCGGGATCGGTTCATGACTCGGAGCGGTTCGAGGGAGTTCGTGTTCAACCCTACATCAACTTTGATTCTATAAAAAAGCTTGGATTCGAGGTTGGTACCCTGAGGCCTTAAGTTTGTAAAACTCCATGATCATCCATGTTGTTGTATAATATGATGATTTGGCATGGTTCTCTGTGATTTTCCATGAATCATTGTTATTTTCCATGTTTTAAAATCGAAAAACCACCTCATACCATATATAAATTCAATATACCAATATAAACAATTCACCAATTCTGACAAGATTAAAGTTTTAATGATTTTCTTATATTTCTGTATCCAGTAGAATTTTTCTCATATTTTTCCTTTTAACTAAACTAAAATAATTTTCTAAAAAGTCTAGAATCGCATCGAACGGACTTGTACATAAAAAGATAAAATTCACCAAAGTTGAACTATTTTCTGTGTCATTTTCTAGAGTCTCGGCACTGTTTTGAAGTGGCATTATTATCCTGTAAAGTTAACATGTTTTTGATGAATTTTTTTCTAAACTAGACTCATTAAGGATCATATCTGGAAATTTTGACCTTCATCTGACTTTGGGAAGGATTTCGAATAATTAACTTGGCTTAAAGCAGCATTTATGGACAATCTATAATTGAGAGTGTTTTTCACTGACTTTTCTTCATCTTTTGAGTCTGAAATTTTTAGTCGAGTTTCATAACATGTTGATTGCATCGTGTACCAAATTTCATGTCATTTCGCGTTTGTTTTATATTTTTCCAAAATCGTTTTCTCCAAAACAGTGAATCTGCATTTTTTTGTGAAAATTGTCTTTTTAGTGTCTTTTCCTATATAAAATTCTTTCTTGTTTTGTATTAAGTAAAATTTGTAAAATCTACATATTTAATCTTTTCTAATATGTAAATAAATCATCTTTCCAACTTAGGAGTTTTCCCTTGTAGGATTAGAATTTAATTGCATGATTAGGAAGTATTAGTTTGCCTTTATTTCACTTATAGAAGTATATTAGAACTAAATTAGAAGCATGTTAATTAGGAAACCTTGACTTGTTTAATTGAGAACTTTGACTTGTAAATATCGTTTTCTTGACTTGTATTCATTGATGGAACATTAACTTAGAATTATTAGATGTTAGGGTTCACCACTTACTTGATTTGTTCTTGGATTATATGCATGTAAATTGGAAATAACAATGAACTTAGGAAGACTTTAGGAGGTTGAATCGGATAATAAACTTTGTCATGTGGAAGTGAATAGGCAATTCTTCCGAACCTAATCACTGGTTATGTATTGTCGAATTCAAGTGGGTTTCACAGCGCTAAGAAGTTTTAATTCTTGATAAAGCTGAATCGGGTGGCAACTACACAACACTTAGCCTTAGCTTAGGTTTGAGGTCATTTTAACAATTATTTTTTCAAATTAAAAGCTAATTCCTAGCGACATTCATAAAATAAAAAATGTCGGAAATCAGAAAGAAAAATGGTACAGCCCATAGACCCTGCCGGACGAAACGTCGCTCGCTCACATTGGCGACTCCGATGGGGATTGGATTTTACAAACAAATTTTTTCAAAATGGTTTTCGAAAATTAAGCCTTTCACGAATGTTGAAAGTTCCACCTGACAAAGTTAATTATTCGGTTCAATAATATAAGTCTTTGCATCATGCATATTCTTCTTTTCAACCACTCTCATGGGAACCCTGTTTTACCCCCGACTTTGTCTATGAACGAGCTTCTCACTCTGACGTGTCGATTTTGCCTGAGCTCTAGATGGACGGGTCACCCTCGACAAGTAGCTTGTTGTTGGGAACCTTTTACACCTTAAGAACCCAATACCTCATGTAGTGAATTCTTAGAGCCATTCCTAGGATCTTTCCAAAGACACTCTATGCAACTTGGCTCTTAATTAAAGCAAGTTGGAGGAATAAGATTGGAAGAATCGTCAATCAAAATCGACACTTATTGTGTATTTTAACTTGTTTGTCTATGTGCATACTTGACTTTTTTGTCTATGTGCCTACATGTTTTGTTTGCTACTTGTATACATGTGACACAAACATCATCACAAACCATTATTTTGTAGCCATGACAATTATAGTACATTCCTCACGCACTTTAGGTGTCATGTTCCTTAACATTAGATCGGTCTCTCTAGGATCAAATCTTGGCCTTTGTAGTCTCAAAATGCCCACGGGACATGGATTGAACTCTAAACCACATTTTGTCATGTATGTCATGTTTTGAACGTATTTTTCCTTCTGTGCTATGTCTGATCATTTTGTTATATACCATAAGTAGGACTTGTAGTGCCATGCCTAGACTTGCATAAATGTATTCTTTGCCTGCCATGCTTACATATCTTTGTCATAACATATCCAGGCCATGCTTAATTTGCATCCAATGTGCTTTTCTATGATCCTACCATGTCTAAATGTGTTTTCCCATGAATTCCATACGTAGACTTACATAAATGTATTCTTTGCCTGCCATGCTTACTTTGCATCCAATGTGCTTTTTTGCGATCCTATCATGTCTAAATGTGTTTTCCCATAAATATCGTGCCTAGAACATGTTTATAATGCCATGTACTTCCATGCACATAGTATGCCATGCTTTATGTCATGTCTAGACACAAACGTCAAGCTTCATAAATGTTTGGATTTCTTCTATACCATGCCATGCCTTGCCATATTGAGACAAACTCTACCATGCTCAAAGCAAATTTTTCCATCGTATATCATGTTCACCATGAAACATGTTTGAACTGTATTCATGACTTATGCCATGCTCTTCTCGGACTGGTATGCTATGCTTTATGTCATGTTTAGGTCTCTTTGTCAAGCTTGGTAATGTGCAATGCTATAACTTCTTTTCACATGATTACCTTGTGGATGCCATGGAAGATGTTTGAACAATAACTTCCCATGCTTTTTCATGCTCATTCCATGTTAGACTACATATGCCATGTAATTCACACCATGCTTTCTACCATACAATGTTTTGACTTCTTTTTTTCCATGTTTTACACCATTTGTGCATGTTTTTATCATGACATACCATGCCTTGCCATGTTGTGATGAACACTACCATGCTCAATGCATATTCTTGCCATCATATGCCATCTTTACCATGCGACGCTATGAAACATGTTCAAACTGCAATCATGACTTATACCATGTTTCATCCATGTACTCATATAACTTGTATACCATTTTTGTGTCATCAACCCATGTTGTGTAAACATGTATAACACCATAATGTCATACCATGTTACCATCACTACTACACTGTGTTTTACTGTACACATGACATGCCAAGCATTGTATATTGCACTCACACACATTTTCCCTTAGTGGATGGCTAGCTTTGAAGACCTCGTTGCTCCACCTGTTGTTCATGTCGTGAAAGACTACCTGAAGTCAAGCGAGTTCCAAAGCATGGTGGAAGATATTATACTACAGAGGTTAGCTGCACTCTCAGCAGTCAATTCAGCAAATACAACATGCATTGATCGTATGATTCTGGGTCATGGCATCGATCAAGGAAGAGTGAAGAAACCACAACAGATCAAGAAAAGTCATCATGCTAAAGTGATGCAAGCAGGCCCATCAACCATTCGAATCCAAAAGGCATGCACCATTCCTCGTCATGAGTCATTGCACACTACTGAGGTCGCACCCTCTCAAGACATTTCACCCTAGAATGAGAACTTGAGTAAGATCTTCTACAAATGCAGAATGGCAAAGGTTCTTGACAACATTAGACCCTTCCAACCACCCTCTACGGGAGAAAAAAGCAAATTCTTTTCATACCATATGGGGGCAGGACACAAGACCAATGCATTTCATGGGCTTCTTAAGGAGATTAAGCGGTTAATCGCCGAGGGGGAAATAGAAGAAACCAAAGATGGCTTAGGAGGTTTGAAGATAAGAGGCACCGACATGGAGTAGGGATATTGGCAGCTTTGGAGTTTAGATTTTATTCATTTTTCTCAAAGTAGTTTAGCTTAGCTTTAAGTATTTGCAGACTTAATTTCTTATTAAAATGCTATTTTACTTGAATAAAATTGAATTGTCATGAAAAATTCTGTTCTAATTCATGTTAAATGGGCTCATAAATGAATTAAATGACTATAGATGGTCGAAATCATCTCCTCACTTAAGTCCCATCCTGAAAACTAGCTTAGGGTTATCATGTGTTCAAGTTAAATCGCTTGATCATGCAAACTTTAGGTCTTCCTTACTTTCATCATATAGGCAGGTTCTAAGCTCCTCCCAAATCTGCATCTCTCATCAAAGCGTATTCACACTCAACAAACCCTAGGCCTGACTAGGTAACCAATCCCTAGGCTTGACTAGGTGACCAATGTCACAAATCCTAGGCTCGACTAGGTACTAATTCCCCAAATCCTAAGCTTGACTAGGTGACCAATTTCACAAACCCTGGGCTCGACTAGGTAACCAAATTTAACAAGCCCTAGGCTTGACTAGGTAACCAAACCCTAGGTTTGACTAGGTAACCAATTTCACAAACCCTAGGCCTGACTAGGTAACTAATTTTACAAAACCTAGGCTCGTCTTAGGTACTAACTCCTTAAACCCTAAGCCCATCTTAGGGTCCCATTCATATGACCCTAGGTACTAACTCTCTTCAAACCCTGAGCCAAGCTTGGGTAAGTCTCCTTAATATCTTTCTTAAGTCCTAAGTCAGTCTTAGGAGCATCATAAGTTAAACATTTGTTCTTCCTAGAACCCAGTTTAAGAGTATCCTTGATTCATCTTAAGTCTGTCCAAGTTCTATTCCCTGAGTTTCTAGAACCTTGGCTAGCCTCTTGATCGAGTTTTCTTAGTTGTGTCACTCAAAACATGAGAGTATTGATATGATCTAACGACCCCTGCAAAACTCGTCATATTTGCAAACCATTTTTAACCACATTGTCATGCAGCCATCACATTACATGCATTGACGTATTGTATATTATCATACATAAATAATATTACATTTAAGTCATGCATGCATACACATCATCACGACACATCACACTATTTGGACCTCAGCGCAGATCTTGGTAATCAGAGTTTGAAGCACCGCCTCAAGAACAAGACCACATGGAGACAACATTGGTTTTTATACAATGTGGGAGAAAGACTCATCCTTGAAAAAATGACTGGGGGAACTGGAAACCCAGAAGCAACCTTCATTGCTGACTGGGCTAAAACTCTAAGAACCCTCATGCTCTCAAAAGATTTTATGAAGGCCTTCATCGAAGCTCAAAAGGCTTTTCAAGAACAAGAAGCTAGTGAATCTGTTCATGATGAGGCACCTCGCTCAAAAGGTTTCTGTGAGGAAGACGACAATAATAACACAAGGAATGAGATAACTACTCAGATGATAGACAAGGCTGTCAAGGAGAAGTATGGATTTCTTGATCAAATCCTACCGAAACTTAAGCAAATGGCGAATCTTGACACTGTGAAGTGCACTTCCCTTAGTGCAATGAAGCAATAAGCTAGGGAGCCACTTCCTTTAGGCTTTGTAATGCCTAAACTTGCCCAATATGGAGGAAGTCATCCTCCCGAGATTCATGTGGAGAACTATGTGGGAATAATGACCTGTTTGGGACTTGGTGAGGGCCACATCTTGGACCTCTTTCCGACAACTTTGGAGGGTGCTGCTTACAAGTGGTACGTGAAGCTACCTGCATCAACCCGAGACTCTTGGGAGGAGTTAAGTGAGGCCTTTGTTCGGCAATATGCTTAAAATACTCAAGTCAAAACCACCTTATCCGATCTCAAACGAGTCAAGCAGAAGCCGAATGAGCCTTTCCAAGATTACTATAAACGCTGGATGTATGTACAAGTGTTGGTGGATGGAGCACCAAAAATGGAAGCTTTAGTGGTTAAGCTAATTGATGGAAGTAGCCCACTATACAAAGAAAAGATGAAGCTATTAAAGTTCCATTCGTTTAATAAAGTAGCAGATTTTGCAAAAAGGATTGAGAAATACAACAAGAAAGAAGTCTTTGAGAAGTTCCAAGGAAACCATCATGAGGAGCTAGCAACACCAATAAGACATGTGGGATTAATAGTGACTACCCGACAACACAAAAGAAGGACATTTCCCCTTGGACTGAAAGCTTGGGAAAAATATTCAATAGATGTCATGAGGTGAAGGTGTTGGATAGCCTGAAACCCTTTTGTCTTCTAACACCAGCTCATCGCAACAACTTTTGTGCTTACCATGTCACTACTGGACACAAGACTAATGCCTGTAATAAGCTCCTCCAAGACATCAAACACTTGATCACGATGGAAAGATTGAAGAACCAAAAAGAAAGAATTAGTGATCTCATGAAGACCCTCCGCATAAGGAGGAGGATGATGATTCTTTGTAATTTTCCCTTCATTTGTATTTTTTTGGAACTATTTCCTTCTTTATTTTACTTACTTGTCTTGATTTGTGCATTATAACATTCCTTTAGCATTAAAGCATTCATGATGCATTATTGAATGAAATCAACATTGGAACGTTTGATGGTATACATTCTAAGTGATTTGACTCGTGTAAAAAAAAGAAAAACAAAAAAAGAAGAAAAAACAAACCACATGATATTTTGTTCCCACCAAGAAGAGTCTCAAAGCAGCAGCAACAATCACTGATCTACTACCCAAGATGATATCAACACATTCGCCTTCAACATTGAAAGAAACATGCATTTTTGGTTGGGGCAAGTATGACAACAACTTTGTCCATGGAAAATAACACGCAAGGGGAAACTACCCTCACTCAAGTTTGAAGATGTCTGTCACAACTCGCCAAAAAAGGGAAAGCACCTTAAATTTCTAACCTATAATCAGTTTGCATCGAGGGGAAACCATCGAGTCTGCTATGTTTTCCTTTGGCATCAAGAAATACATGAATTAATTATCAGGGCGAGTTTATCAAAAGCAACACACGAAGGGGCAATCTTCTAAACATATCTACCTTTAATATAAGTTCTTCACTGAGCATTTTTTCTCAAAACCTGAGGAACTTCTCTCGAATTCCTCACCATGAGCGGACCTAGTTCGGTTCTGGAATTTCCTTACCCACCTAAAACATCCCTTTTCAACCTCAAAAGCAATCACCAAAAGATCCTCTGATTTTCTCAGTTTTGTTTTTTCTTCACCTTGAAGGTTGTCTCTCGAATTCCTTCACTAAGAGCGAACCTAGTACTATTTTGGAGCTTGGACATTTGCTTTCTGAAGGAAGACAAACAACCGCCCCGTGTTGGTAGATGGAGAACCTATTTGGATTCACAAAGTGCCATGGAAGATGAATGTAGTCCCCGCATCACAAGACACATCGTATGAGCCGTGATCCAACAAAGGGCTAAATGCGACAAACAAATCCTCAAAGAAAGCTCCTAGTGTGTAATGGATTAAATGCCTTTAGAGATTATTCCACCGATGGAGATGGAAATAATGCTTCAACAAACTACATGTGGAACGATGTCTAGGGCATGTCCAAGCCAAGCCTAGAAGTCAACATAATGAAAGGCAACGACTTCATGAAGGTCATCTTGCACTAGGGAAAACTTTGAACCATGAGTAGTTGGATCCTATCCTGGTCTTGGTAGAAGCATATATCTTTACGTGTAAAAAAAGTGCTAACTTGAAAACCTAGAAATATGCTAGTTAGTAGCATGAGTTGATCACTTGGGACGTATACCATTTTTCTTGTTCTGAGTGAAGAGTCATTTGCAATGCGCCATGCATGCTAAATGCATGTAATAATGTTGCATGAAACTGTCTTGGTAAAATTTAAGTATACGAAAAAAGGCTAGATGGTAGCACTCGGTTCTTACGTCAGACCTCCATGCTTACTACATGATTTTAATTAAAAAAAGGGGCCCGATGGGTGATAAATTGGTGAGGAGCACCCATGCAAAAATTAGGGCATAAAAAACAGAGAGTGAGAGAGCCAGATGGGTGACAAAATAGTGAGGAGCACCCATAAAAAATTTAGGGCATAAAAAACAGAGAGTGAGAGAGTTCGATGGGTGACAAAATGGTGAGGGGCACCCATGCAAAAATTAGGACATAAAAAAAATAGAGACTGTGAATACTCGATTTTCCGGCTCCAAAAAGTCAGTCGAAGCACACAACGCAGCTCCGGTAAAAGTCTCTGGAAACATGCCAACATACCACTCAAAGCGTCCGCAACGGAACAAGGATCGCTGAACTTATCTCGGATTAATTTTTGGAGGTCCGAAACTCCAGAAAATCGTGAAAAACGCGAAATATTGCACCGAACATTTGTGTCCTGCAAGGCGACGGTCCCGGCGCACGTGCGCCGGCCGCGGCGCCCTTGAGCCGGCCGCGGTGCCTTTAGGCCGGCCCCGGCGCCCTTGCGCCGGCGCTGCCCTTGAGCCGGCCGCGGCGCACGTGCGCCGGGCCCCGGCGCCTGTCCGCCGATGATGGCGCACGAGCGCCAGGGACGCGTCTTTCCCCCCCTTTTTTCGTCCGTTTCGCCCATAAATTGACTCCTGGTTCACAGAATTCCGGACCCCCGACTATTCGGAGAACTAGCCTCTTTTCTCTAAGTCCTATTCGATCCTTTCAAAGCTTTCTGTCTGTCAACTAGAGTCTTTAATTTTGAATTGCATTTGAATTGCTGCCCGATTAAATTTGAACTTAAACTAAAGGTTAATTGAACTAATCTGGATTTGAGGAGCGGTTCCAAAGCGAACAAGGTATAATTCTCTACTCCCTTTTCTTTGCATATCATTCATCTCCGGTCTAAAATGGCCATTCTCATCACCTAAAAGCGGTC
>CAOJBJ010268022.1:0-17304 GCA_948291685.1 Euphorbia celastroides
AAATTAGTCTTGGAAAAAATTTCAATAAACTAAAATATTTGGAAAAAATTTTAAAATTAATTTAGTTGAGACATTTTTTATGAGTATTTAATTAATGCATGTTTGGTATCTTTCTAAATGAATTATGATATCAAAACCACAAAAAAAGAGAATTGATTTTAATCCTGTATTTATACAAAATATGTTGTCTGTCATTAATTTCATAGCTTGACATATGAAATGGAAACAACTTTCGAATTTCACCTGCACGTTTTTTTTAGTTGTTATTTATTTTCTAGAAATCCCTCAATAGCCCTCATATCAAAATTTTCGCGTCAACAAACGGCCTTGCAAAACCATTTGGCGTATCATTGTCATCAAAGGTATCATCACTAATGACAAAATATTATGCCCTAATCAAAATCACTTAACTCATTAGTACACTTTTCAATATGAAAGTGAGAGATCTTGAATTCGCAATTAACTCCACGATAAATATGAGTGGCCAACAAAGTCATGTGTTGCGGCCTAAGCAAAGCAGGAACATCTCTCAATCTACACGAATACTCCAAGGAGTATTAACATTACATGAACTAAAAGCATGAACCACATTCATGTGTTACCACCCCCGGCGAGCCCAAGGCTGAACCATCTATGTTTACTTGATAGGTTTATAGGCGTAAATTGATTGTGTTTTTTCTTGCTTTTCTTTTGTTGTGATTTCTGAATTAGGGATTAAACCCTAACATTACTTGCAAGTGGCAGATTTAATCAGCACTCTTTTGTCTGGTAAAATTGAATAAAAATCTAAAAACGTAACATTTAATTTATTCAATTGATGTCTCAAACATGACTTACACTTTATCCATAGTGCATAACATTTGTGATAGTCTGCAGTTCTGTAGTCTTGAACTCTCGTACTTCTGAATGCTCTCGCCACTGCATCCATGGCTAGTGTCGGTGTTCCACAGTTAGAAATCCGTATGTTAGGCGGTACTTTGAAGATCTTCATCTTAGTTTTCCTGGGAAAAATGAATAGTGAGAAACTGTGTGAAAATTAGGGCTAGACCCATGGTGGTGACGGTGGTGTCTCTTGCCGGATTCCGTTCTAGTGGTGCCATTGGTGATGTCAGCTACTCCACAACGAGGTATTTCCATTGTTGACACGGTTTCAGAGTCTAAAGTACCAGTCACATTCAAATGGTAATTCAGTTGGTAGGTTTTGATTGCGGCTTCTAAATCATCATCAAAATAGCTGTCGAAGGAGTTGTTTTTGGAGGATAAGTAGCCGAACGGTGGAGGTAGTTTTTGAGTTGGTGAATTTCTTTCAGTTTATCACCCTTGTGGCATCCTTGTATTTGCTTAAAGAAATCAAATGAAGACGACTCTCTAGTTCTGGATTAGAAACTAGAGAGATGAGGAGAACTATTGAAATAATCGAAAATACGGAGAAATTAGCTTTGGATGCCATTATCTATCGTTTGATATGTGTATATGAATTATAAGATGAAGATGATGGTGCTAGTTCATTTGATTATGGCTTCTATTTATAGGCTCTCAGTTCATTGATTGATTCATGTATTAATCAATTAATCATTACATACTAGTACCGTCCATACAAGAAAGAGTCTGCCAATAATTAGAAAGTGAGTATGACGTAAGGTGGCTGTTTGAATATGATAGAAGTTGAAGAACTAGGGTGGAATAACATGATCAGAATTTCAGATTGACTTAATTAAAATGATAATTATTGTCAAGTAGACATTTAATTTTTCCCAATATATTCTTCAACATGCAAGATAATGCAAGAAAGATCCCAATCTAGTTATTAATTATAGCAACCAGTGGCATATTGTTTTTAATATTTATCAAATCCTTGAAAAGGTTGGGTTTCGAACCCAAGACCTCCCACCTCCACATTGAAAAGTGTATCGCAGCCAGTGGCATATATTTTATGTTCTCTAGTTAATTAAATAGTTGATACATTGAGGTTAGGCCTTTTTCTTGAAAGATTCATTATATTTGGAAAACAATATCAATTAACCTCCATTAATTAATACTAAAAGCTGAATTTATTGTCCAGAAAAAATACTCCATTATTTTAGAAGTTTAGAAGTTGAAGAATAATTGTCGAATTAAAAAGTACGAAAGAAAGAAGAACTAATCAAGGAATAACTTGACCTTTTCTTGACAGCTAGACTTTGTTATTAGGCGATTAATTATTTGGGTCAAATTAATGTTAGCAGCCTATGCCATGATAATCGCGTAGAACCTTAATGTTGTCATTTCAATAGCTGCAAAAACGCATCTTCAATAACTGCAATCAATAACTGTAATGTGCTGTGGATTGTACAATCAGCTATTGAATTAATTTTTGTTTGACCAATTGAATTTTCCTCAATTCGTAAACCTCTTAATACATAAGTGAAAGCTTATGAATTCGATATCCAATCTGTCACAAAAATTCCTAATTTTTTATATATTGGCCGAATGTTCATTTTGGTTTTCCAATTTGTTGAAAAAATCCGTTCAGGTACTCAAACTCTTAAAATGACTCCGTAGGTATTCAAACTTTTAAAAAATGACCTCGTATATACTTCAACTTTAAAAAAGTGCACAATTTTATTAACTCAGCGCCACGTGTCAACATTTGGTGAGTTTAACTTTTCAAAAAACGTCAACCTTTGAATTTTTTATTACCAACCAGAAGTTGACGCGTGGCACTGAGGTAGTAAAGTGGTGCACTTTTTTAAAGTTTGAGTACCCACGAAGTCATTTAAAATGTTTGGGTACCAGAACGGATTTATTATTCAATTGACTCACCACAATTTATAACGGAGTAGTATGCAATTTAGGGTTGCAAACGGGGCGGGAATTGCCCGAACCTAATGGATACCAGCCCCGATGGGGACGGGAAATCCTCGTTAAGAATCCCCGTGGGTATGGGGAGGGAAATACATTACCCATCCTGAAAAATCCTCTAATCCGAACCGGATAACTCCCATCGGGGAATCCCCGAAATATTTCCAAAATTTACGATATTATACATAAATTATTAAGCAATATCCTTATATATTAAATTTTATAAGTTATAATTGCACTCTATAAAGTCTATATAACGTATTTTTAACTATTTTAATATCTTCGAAGTAATATTTAGTGTTAAAAAATCTTAGTTTATATGAGTGTTAAGATGTTAAATTAATTTGATATTGAATTTGGATAACTATTACTTAGTTTAATATAGTACTAAGTTTTTTTTAAGAATTTGAGTGAATTTTGATTATGTAATTTTGAAAAAAAATATTTTATTAATTCTTAATTGGGTAATGGGGAAAAAATTTTTACCTGAAATCCTTATAGGGATGGGGATGGGAAAAATTTCTTACCCGAACCTTTAATAGGGATTGGGATGGGAAATGCAATACCTGATCCGATAAACCCCGTTTGTAACCCTACTTATTACATTTCCATCTAGTTGGGTTTAGTATTTATGTTGCAATTTTTAATATGAACTAATGGGAAAAAAAACTTGTATTTAGTCTCTGTCCTTCAAATCTTATTGCCAATTTGCTTATGATTTTATCAGTATATCAGTGGTAGCTCCACACCTTAGAGTCACATAATTTGTTTGGTACAATAATTATCGTATTTTGCAATTACAACTTGCAGTTAGTTATGTTGATTAGAGTTAGCGGATGTTCGTAATATAGTGTTTGGTAAAACTAATGCGTTGGTAATATGTAAAATTTCATATATTTTGGGCAAACAAATATCCCAAATGGAAAGATTGGAGGATTTATAGTAGCTTGTAAGTATGGATCACTATTCTCAATAGTATGAGACCTTTTAGGGTAAAATCCAAGAACAAATCCATGAGAGCTTAAAGCCTAAAGTAGACAATATCATACAATGTGTGGGGATTTGTGGTGTTCATTGCTTCCGTTCCAGTATATAAACACAAATTAAATTAAATTAATGAAATAAAAATCTCAGTAATATTTATTTAAAAAAATTAAAATTATTCAAGAAAAATAAATCTCCGTAATGTTAACTAAGCAAATACTGATATCAGAAATGAAATAACACATATATCCAACATCAAACGTTAACTACACAAATAGTAATAGTAGTTTCAATGATTGAAATAACACATATATCCAACATCAAAACATTAACTAGAAAAACTATGATTAAACTCACTCGCTTATTGATTTTAATATATTTTTATAGCTAATAATTATTTTATTACACAAGAACCATATATCGTGAAAATGGGAAGCAAAAGAAAAGGCAAGACATGGATAGCAGTGGGTAGTGTATAATAATCTAATGGTCTAATGCATACTCAGTCGCATGTATTAGGTCTAATGGCTTAATGTATACTTAGTTCTCTAAACTTGACACATTTTTTTTTTTTGCCCCTTTAAACTATTGTTTTGTCCCGCCAATCCTTTAAACTTGGCAAAAATGTACCCAACAGCCCCCTCATGCTGACGTGGCAGCATGTGGACGCGTTGATTTTTCAACGCAAAATTGCTGCCACATCAGCATGAGGGGGGTTGTTGGATATATTTTTTGTCAAGTTTGAGGGGGTTAACGGGTCTTTTTGCCAAGTTCAGGGGGTTGGCGGAATAAAACGAGGGTTTAGGGAGATAAAAGATAAATCGTGCCAAGTTTAGAGGACTAAGCAGCATCAGACCTAATATAATGGAGAGCTAAGTAATGTAAAGTTGCTCCGGAAAAAAAAAACAGCTTTTCAAATGCAATCAGTAGCTGTTTAAATTGACAACCAAGCAATGCTTAGCTACGAGCAGCAAATTGCAGCATATCATGCGTGAAGCAAATACTCGTTCAATGTTTATTGTCAAAAATTTCAAATACATTCATTCCAACCCCTTAAACTTGTATCTCATAGCAGTTCGTCCTCTAAATTTTCGATGTTTATTTTTTCTTCTTAAATTTATCTAAACGCACATTCAAAATTTGAAAGACTACATGTCAAAATATGATTAGAATGAAAAGACGTCGCATTTGAAAAGTCGAGTCAATTTAATGCTGACATGTGATATTTAAGTTGATGCATTTTTGTAAGTTGAAACAGACAAAACACTTTTTTATGTATACTGGGACGAGATGAACTTCTAATTAAAAGTTTAACGAGATGAGTGGCTATTATAAGTAAGTTCAAAAAAATTCGAATGTAATCGGTTATTTTTATTTGTAACAATTGATTACTTTAGCAATAGTTCCATCCGGATTAGGATTTTCTAAAGTTGGTTTTTCAAGTTTGGAGTAAAGTCGTCTCTTATCTTTCATAAGAACCACTAAAAGACAAAAACTATACACTTTTAATCAAAGCCTTTCTTTAATTTTTGAAGAGATGGTTCCAACTTTACTTTAAAATTGAAACTCAACTTGGAAATCCTTTCCGGTCCCATAATGATATACTATGCATAGACAAAAACAATTTTATTTTCAAAACTCGTGAAACAATATCCACCGTCCATTAACAATCTTGATAGAAAAAATAACGATCTGCACACATAATTTCTAAGTATTCAGAAGTTGTGTAACAATATTGTAAAACATTGTTGATGTACATTCACTATCTCGATAGAAGCTACTTATTATCATCTAACAATGATGATATATGCTTAAAATATTCGTGAGCTTGGTCTCATTCAATTTAGAGCCTGTCTGGTATTTGCCTTTCAAACTGCATTCATACACTTTTAGCTTTAAACAAGTTATTTCTTAAAGTCGTCAACTATGATCATAATTGACAAAATTGAAACTAATTACAGAAATTTACTAGGATGTTGTCTTCTTTCCTTCGTGTAAAACTTCAACAGTTTGAAAAAGAATTCGAAACCAAATACAAAAATACAAAAACAAAGAAAATCCTGAAAAGTATAAAACATGCTTAGTATTCAAAAATGGAGAAAGTAAAAAGTATGTAAACGTTATGGAATCAATTCGAACTACTAGAAGGTGGGTAGTGGCTAGAACCAGACCACGGCGGCACCGGAAAATCAGACCCGGCGGCCCGATTCTGATTTTGAGGTACCCGGAAATAACCCTGCTGTTGACCCGGAAAAAGCAGAGGACCCGAACCCGAAGACAAACCCGAAGCCGCAGAAATCGAAGGATTCGCCGAATCCAACGAAGAAGAAGAAGTAGAGACCGAAAAATTCGACTCTATAGAACCATATTGCTGATTATACGACATCTGCTCCAAAAAACTCGGCGCCTGAAATCCGCCGCCGACATCGCCGGTGCTCTGTAAAAGCTGCGAATACTGCCAATAATCCGATTGCGGCGGAAACAATTGCGTCGCCGGAGTTGGAATTGAATGTAATTGAGCCGATTGCAGCTGGCGGTTCGCCGGAAATTGGGAAACGGCGGCGTTTTGCATTGGCGGTGGGAGGACTTGGACGTTTTCCGGGAAGTTTAGTTTGGCTCTGCTGCCTCGGAATCTTAAGGCGGCTTCGTCGTAGGCTCGGGCGGCGGCTTCGGCGGTGTCGAAGGTGCCGAGCCAGACTCTGGCGGCTTTGTGGGGGTCGCGAATCTCCGCCGCCCATTTTCCCCACGGCCGTTGCCGGACTCCTCTGTATCGTCTCCTCCGCTCGCCGGAGTCTTCGGTGGTTTCGGCTGGTGGTGCAGCTGAGGAGGCGACGGTGGTCGTGGTGGTGGTAAAAGCTGCCGGCGGAGAGACTATTCCAGAAGCACCTCTTCCTTGTTCTCCACCTACCGAAAAATTAATTAACTTGATTAATTATTTGTAGATTGGTGCATTACTTAAACGGTTTACAAATTTAATTCGGATTATCGTATGAAAATTCTGATTTTATGTAACTTTCTAATATGTATTCATATACCTATAAACTTCTTGTATGTCAACGATTGATAATTGATTATCAATTAATTAGTTATTTATTTCATCGATTATTAATAGGTTAAACGATAATAAGGTGCAAAAGGTTTGAATCTGTGTATAATTTTCCACCTGAGTTAATAGCTATATGTATGAATTTTTATATCCATACTTCAAAGTGGATATGATTGCCGAGCTTTATACAGCTCAAATGCTGGCCATGGATTTGCTGTTCTATTGCTAATTCAAGATAAGCTTGAAATTTCATGCTTATCATAAAGCTGGCAAATGCAAGCCTTTGATCCTTAAAGGAATGGATAATACCATCTAATATATAAATTCCAAAGTTATATAAAATTAAATCAAGTAAAAAGTTGACAAATGAACATTGTTTATCTGGAATGATAATCCCATAATTTAAGAGACTAGAGAAAGAAAACAAAATTACCAGTTGCACCAGATGAAGAAGAATCAGCAAAAGCAGCCCTGTAAATCTGAGCTCGAACGTTAACATCATCTTGATCTCTGCCTCTTTTTTGCCCAATATTCCAACCCGAATTAGACGAACTATAATCAGACAAAGGAGGAGAAGGAGACGACGAGTAAACCGAAGGAGATGAAATTGCACCGCCGGCGACGGCCCCAATCCCCCAATCCGCCGCCGGTCTCTGGCCAGACACCACATGTGTTAAAGCCGTCACCATTTCCGACATCTCTCTATTACTTCCGTAAACCGGAAAAACACCTCTCGGGTCACTTTGAACCGCCGTTGTAATCACCGAATCATTTCCGCCGCTATTGGAATTCTCAGCTGCTGTATACGGCGGCCGGATATGTTCGCCGGAGTCTCTCTGATTCGCCACCTTCAATACGCACATGTAAAATTGGAATTGGATTGAAGTACAATTGGTCTCAACTAAATCAAATCCAAGTCGCTTTCTTTCCTTTGTTGGATTTGAGATTTTGAAGCTTTGAAGAAAGGAAGAGAGGTCTTTATATATGAAGGGACTTCAAAAATTGTCAAGTGTGATCAGCTGTCAAAGAAATAGTGCCAATGAAGCTTTATATGAAATTTGGATAGAATTTGAGTTTTTGTTTTGTGGAATAAAATGTGTAGTATGAATGAATTTTAGATACAATAGCAAAATTTTGTTTTGACTTTATCCAGAGGCAGGCACGTCGGTGTATTTTAGAGAGAGAAGGAATTCGGTTTGGAATTTTCTTTCTTTTTTTTTCTTCTTCTTTGGTATGTATGACAACAAAAATCTTGGCCCTTATCAATCGCATTTAGATATTACAAAAAGAAGTTTTTCTTTTGTTCGGTGTGATCAATTTGTATTGAAAGTACAAGAATTTAGGTTGAGAAATCTGATTGCTTTTTTGATAAATATAAATTTTGAAAAAGAACTAGATATTACATTTTCTTTTTATAATATGCCAATTAAGCTTAAAAACGTTGTTAATCATATAATTTATAAGGGAAAATCAAAAAACCTGGCTCGAAGGATAATTTTGATTTTTAGATTATTAATGTCAATGTACGAACAGCTTCATTTTATTCAATGTTGTTCTGATTTGACTTGCTTAATTAAATTTTGGAACTGTATGCAAATTGTACACTGCATATTAGCTCAGATTAATTTTCTTCTTCAGATAATTTTGAAAAACAATGATACTTTTGTTCAATTTTTCTTATAAGAAATTGCTAATTTATCGGAGAAATCCGTATGAACATGTATATACATATTTATACACGTGTAATATATTACGAATGAGGCTTCAACATGAAGGTTCACTTTCAAATTAATTAATGAAGGGATTTGATTTGGTCTATAGAATATGGATATAGAAGTCACCATAATATTGATTTATTGCAAACCTTTTGCTTACTTTTCCCGTGCGTGATTAACTGATTATTCAGTCCAATACTTTATTAAAACGAAAAAAGCGATGAAAATCGTAAGACAAATGCATTTAATTACCAACATATAATGTATATATTATAATTTGTTTAATTATCATATAAGCACCCAATATTTGAAAATTGACTAGAGGGTTTTGTGTCTAAAATATATCAAATGATAAGAAATAAGAAATATTTTTCTAAATCTATTATAAATGTAAATTCTCATTACATTTATTTATACGAATTGCATGAAAATGGCAAGTTACCACACAATGCATGAAAATGGGCTTAAGGAGTCCATTAAAATTAAATAATAGAGTGGTAAGTTTTCTAATTGACAACCAACAAACAATTTTTTTATTAAATAGAAATTTTTTTATCACTTATTGATATATAGAGAACGTATGGACTGATCGAATTAAATAAAATATTATAATACAATTAGACAAATATAATTCCATCGTATTGAGAGACATGAAAAACTTTTCACAAAAGTAAAATAAATATATAAAGATAATTTAAAACCCACAACTATTCTACAACCTATGTACAATCAATTAATTCATATAAATGGTAATTTATATCGATTGTAATTAGTAAATGTCATGCATTTTGTATTTGTTAGTTAGAGTAACAAATTCTTAATATGTAGAAATGTAGTATAAATGTTCATCTCTAAATAAAGTTAAAATTACTTCTGATTAATTTAATTGAACTATTTCTTTCGGGCACAATTGATTACTTGAATATTTTAAAACAATCAAATGCATTTAGAGTAATTAAGTGAAATAAACTATTGTT
The DNA here is from genome assembly GCA_948291685.1 of Euphorbia celastroides. Lineage (NCBI taxonomy): Eukaryota > Viridiplantae > Streptophyta > Magnoliopsida > Malpighiales > Euphorbiaceae > Euphorbia > Euphorbia celastroides. The sequence goes on from CAOJBJ010268022.1 coordinate 9,564, forward strand.
TACTTTACACGAAAGATTAATTTTATTTTGCAAATCAATCTTTTACCCGATTAATAAACAAGCATAAACAAATCAATAGAGGGGTGTTACAATTGCATATTATAATGGTCAAAACACGTCTCTAAAATGACGTATTGACTTACACCATGTGATAAAATCCCAATAGTATTAAATTGAGGACTTATTCAATTCGAGGCATATTAATTTTTTGGTCAAAACCAATTAACTTAATCACCGTAATTACACAAATTAGCTCAAAAACGAGTAACTAGTTGGGCAAGTTGGTTACAAATTGCAAAACAACGGTGGAGATTAAATAAATTAAAGGGTTGATGTGTCAATAGTAGATTTGAACGGGCCCATTTTGGCAATTTAAAAAGGAGCATTCGTGTCAGCTTTGACTCTGGTCAACGGGAAAAATACACACGTGTAATATAAAACTAGGTACAGCAATAAGTAATAGAGATGTAGGCCCTACTAAGTGACCTACTGTGGACCCCTCTATAACACCGCTTACCGACCTTTTTCTTTTCTCTACCCTCTTCAATCACTCTTTAATTAATGATTAGTTTATTTACTTCAAGATTGAGTTGAGAGCGGCCTAAATTCGAAATCAACTTTAAGCTCCCAAAAATTTAGTGAATATGAGTATCCCAACTTCTTTGAGACAATGATTGATAAAAATATATTACTTGGATTAAGGGTGAACGTGCAGTTTCATCAAACTAAATTAAATTGTTTGATGTTTCAATTTTTATTATAATTTTTAAGTCTAATGCATATTTTTACCTCTTAAATTTAGTGCGAATTTATTCTTGATGTCCTAAATTTTAAAAATGCACTAATCCTCTAAACTTGAAAAAAGGCACCTAACAACCTCCTCATGCTGACGTGGCAGTGTTTTTACGTTGAAAAGTCAATCCATACATGCGTTGCCATATCAACATGAGGGAGCTATTAAATGTGTTTTTGCCAAGTTCAAGGAATTAACAAGATAAAATGAAAATTAAAATGTGTCAAGTTTAGGATGAAAAGTATGCATTAGATCTAATTTTTATTAGATACTCTCTCCTAACTCTAGAATCTACTTCGATTGAAATAAATTAACTCGATCCAGTTTAATTGAAACGAATGCTCTCCCGTAACTTTGACTTTCTCCAATTTTTTTGGTCGTTGTTAAAGAATTTTCATCAAGACTAACAGCAAATTGTTGCAAATTATATGGACTAATTTACTTGTTATATTTTCGACGAAAATGTCTCACTTTTAATGATGAGCCTAAAGTTGTTCTTTTAATAATTATATAAATTTTAAAGATGCTGAGTTTCAGACCCGTAACGTTCTAATACCAATTGAGCTAACACCTAATTGATTGAGTCTAAAGTTTATATGTGCATTATCTCCTATCTAACAACTATAAGAGTAAATTATGAAAAAAATATAAAAAAATACACTGATTATATACCTGAAAAATAAAAAAAAAATCAAAATGAAAAGAATTAAATGGACTAATAAGAAAAAATGACATGGTAGTTTTATCTTTTGAAGAACATATCTACTACAAACACACTAGTATTAATCTTTTCCAAATACAAACAGCAAGGTTAAGTGATAAAGGTTTTAGCTTCGTAGCTAAAGCCTAAAACTTAATTTATGATCATACAGGTCTAATGTGCGAATTTACTGTGAGTTAGGTGCAATGAAATATTTATAAGTACCCTAAAATTTTAAGGCTGTAAAACGAAAATCGTAGAATTATTTTTGCACGGTGGGGTATTTGGTGCCAAAAAATTTGCAAAGTGGGATCTATAGTCTCAAAATCGTGGCAGTAGACTATTTTTTTTAACAATTGAATATTTCAATCGAATATTTTAATCATTAAATTTTATTATTTGAAAATTATATGCTATAGTTTTGTAATATTTTATATTTTTATATTTGTTTTATTTTTTTATCATTTTTTAAAGCTTATTATCATAGTTTGATTTAAAAAATATCTACACAATTCTAAAAAATTACAAAATCTATCATTAATATGTATTGTATTATTCTTATTAGTCATCACAAAAAATTCAACTAAAAATGAATAAGATACCCGCTCTTTTTACATAATCAAATATTGAAAATTCTCTATATGAAAATTTGGTCACATACTCCATTTTTTTTAAAAAAAAAAGATATTCAGTCACCGTTTTACAAAACTTCAAAATTATATGTAACTATTTTGAATTTTACCTTTTATTTTTTTATTAAAATAAATATCGTTGCGCAATCACTATATTTTTAAAATGGATATTTATTTGAGGTTACTCGACATTTAATTAATCATCTCATTAGCTTATTTTGGAATTAATTAAGAATAACATTAGTTTGAGCTCGATTGATTGTGTAATGCGTTGTATACTTGTATATTGATTGTATTTCACTTTTATAATCAATTGCAAGGTACCAATTGCTCTTTAATTAAATGGTGCGGCTTCTAATGTGTTAGTGGAATGTTTTGGATTCAGAAGTCAGTCTCTTAAAAAATTTATTAATTATTAAAAAAAATAATCAAGTGTGAAGTTTCTTCCAAAAAAAATCAATTGTGAGGTTTGCAATATAATTTTATCAGATTAATAAGTTTAGTTATTTTTAAAAAATAAATTTATCTTATTTAGGTAGGAAAATATGTTATCCTCTCCAACCAAACTGTGGACTTGGACCTAAACTTTAAGATCAAACTTCTATCTTAACAACTATGCTAATACATTTTAATAGAAATACTACAAAGATGTAAATACCTTTTACCTACATATATAAAATGTTAAAACACATATATAAAATTAAAACGTTATTATAAAGATGATTTTTTTATTTAAAAAAGATGATTTTTGTAGGTAATTTATGCTAGTAGAACCAGAAAATTTATTATTAACACAAGTGTATAACCTACTATAACCCGCTTATCCCCTAAACTTGGCAAAAATACACCCAACAGCCCCCTCATGCTGACGTGACAAGACTTTTGCATTAAAAAGTCAACGCCTCCACGCGTTGCCACGTCAGCATGAGGGGCTATCGGGTGTGTTTTTGCCAAGTTCAGGGAGTTAGCGGGACAAAATAAAAGTTTAGGATAGAACTAAATATCACCCACTTAAGTTGATGATACAGGAATAAAGAGGATGGGGTTGGAGGAAAATGGGGTTATTTAAGTAGAATAGAACTTGGTGAGTGAGAGTTAAATGAGTGCAATAAATGGAGATAAATTTCCGTCGTGCTTGAGAATTTCTGGTCGTGGGAGATTTCCACACATAACGTTGCAGTCAAGGCAATAAATCTGTTTCAATTGTAGCATTTTAGAAAACGAGCTCGTGAAATCAGTTGGAAAGTTGACTATTCTTACTAAAAAAAAACGAGTTTTTGTGTCTCGATTTCTGGCATATTACAACACCTATTTTAGAAAACAAAGGCACGACACTCATTTTCATTATTCTTTTCTCTTTTTAGATGTTTTCAGCTTGAAACCGAAACTCTTGTATTCGTTTTATGTTTAAATGAAAACGAGTACAATAAACTAGTTTTAGACCTAGGATAAAACAATACTACAGAGAAAAATATTCTCTAATCCAACATTAATTTGAAAATTATTTTTGACCATGAAATTTTTCGGTCTTTAATCGCAATTTGGAGTATCTGTAGAATCAGATTTAAGACGTCTTATGGTAAGTAAAATTCAATCATGGTTATCCAAAACCGCACACCAACTGCTTTATTAATATTTCTTTGCAATTCAAGATTATACCAAATATGCTATTTCCTTTCTAGGGGTGTATTCTCTGTACGGATATCATTAAATAATTTATTCAAAAAAATATAGTAATCTTTATTTTATTTTATTTGCTTATGTCGGCTGCTTTATCTTAAATTACTATATATAGAGTTCAGACAGAAGTTTTTGCTGTACTCTGAAGGCACTTTCACACGTGGCCCTCTAACTAAACAGAATATTTCAATTTCCCACATGCTTTTCATTTTACAAATGTACTATAGATCGAGGATAAATTATTTCAAGTGGGACATAAAATTAGAGATTGCGATTGAAACTTTAATTTTAAAAAATGTGATCAAATTTGTGTAAAAAATTATGAGAATGAGAGATTGCATTAGATGAGAATTGTTTTATCAAGTATATAAAATGTTTTTGGAGTGGGACATAAAATGAGAGATTGCATTAGATGAGGATTGTTTTAACAAGGCATGAATATAAGTAATTTTCATACGTTCATAGTGTTACATTTTAGACCACATTTTTCTCAAGGTTTTGGTCGCTTGATTTCTTTCAAGGTTTTTAATTGTTATATTTTGGGACCAAATTTTAAAAAATTATTATGATGCTTTTGTATTCTCCCTCAGTCTTTATTCACTCATTTCTTTTCAAAAAAATGTTTGTTGCTATTTTTTCTATATACTAAGGTAATAGTTTGTCGGTTGTTTTATTATCAATAACATTAAAAAATTATGGAAGTGACTCAAAGATAAGTGTCTTATTTTGGAACTTAGTAATCTAAAATTGTGGTCAAAATCATGAATAAGACGATTTCTTTTCGGGTAATAAAAAAAGTGAATAATAGTGGGAAAAGGATATATTTGGTCGAACGGTAGGTGGGCTTGAATTGCAAAAAGTTATGGCAGATTCAATGTTCAGATTTTCTTCAAAAACACTTCTCAAAAAATAAAATAAAATAAGTGTTATAAGCTGACTATCGTTAAATATGCCAACAACGTGGATCTATCCTTGTCCCACAATATTATGGCTACATAATATTTGAAAATAAAATCAATTTTGTTCTTTTCCTTCATATTTTTTCATCCGTTGAAATCCCACTCATTGCAACTATATTTCAATCGACAATCAAGTGGGATTTTCAGTCTCAATTGAATTCAAATCGTTGATTGAGAAATCTGTTTTTCAACTTGTTTAACGGGTGTAAGGCTTGTAATGGATACTAACTTAAGGATGCAGAATTTAAAGAGTTTATTGAATTTATTGGATAAACAAATATTCACATGGAATTGGATGATTCAGAGTAGCTTATAAGCATGAACTTCTATCCTCAATGGTATGAAGTCTTTTGGGGTAAAGCCCAAGAGCAAAACCATGAGAGCTTAAAGCTCAAAGTGAACAATATCATACAATGTGTGGGGATTTGTGGTGTCCATTATTTCCGCCGGGTGTTACGGAATTTTAGTAAAAAACGATCTAGTGAATTCAAATTAATAAGGTTCATTTTGATCCTAGACACAAAGCATTTGTTTGAAGTTGTTTCTCCAAAAATGCTGTTTCAAAAAGTTTCAACCCATTTTTTTTGAAACATCAAATTTTAGTATTGTGCAACACAATTTATCTTTTCATTAAAATTAATTAGGAACTGTTTTATAATGCTTTTCAACACTCAAGTAGAATGTAATAATGATGAATTGTGATAAGTTTGCTAAATTATAAATTGGCCCCTTCTGCTTAGACGGACGGCTCAAAGATTTTTATAATTTACTTTTTTTCTCACTGATAGTTACAAATCATGCTTCCAAAATGAGACGAATAAGAAAGTTTAAAGCAATGCTTCGCCAATATTAAGGTTTGAGAGACAAATACAAAATAAATGAAAATAAAATAAAATAAACATGTGTTGTACATGGTAGTTTAGGAGTTGTTGGAGAGGAACATATTTGTGGAATTAGATAATTGCATGTCATAATATTAAACTAATATATTCAAATTCATCTCCATTTAAATTTTTCATATGAAAATTGAATATAAACTAAAATTTAGTGGTAAACATTTCAAATTGATTTACAATTTGTGAGAACATATACAAGTATTTTGTCGATGATAATTTTTTCATTAAGAGCTATTTTTTTTTAGAATATTCATTAAGGACTATTTGTTAAGTCCAAAGTGGGGATTTGGTTCGATATTTTTCATAATAGCAGGCTCCTGTCCGAATATTATTTTACCTACGTAAAATCAGACGTAAGTTATACTTCTTATCTCCGTCTGAGCTTAGCCATGTCCAAGTTTGTTTCTTGGTAAATGAATTGTTTAGCGTTTCATCAAAAACTTGTTAGCAGCTGAATTCTACAAGTTTGGATCTCAATAATACTCTGCAAAATCAACTTTTTTTACGGATCTATTTATCATAGACAACTGCTCAATTGATATAAAAGATGATTGATCATATTCTTCAGTAGTATAAGAGTAAAAGTTCATTGTAATGTGAAACCCTCAAATTACTAAAACTGAATCTAGACCATTAAAATTCAAAAGATGGATGAGATTTTCTCAACTTTACAATTTTAGAGAGTTTGAACTTTAGAAAATCAAAATCCGTTTTTAAATGATTAGTATCAAATCAAACCACATAAAAGTAAGGGTAAAAAAAAGTAGGATTCAAATTGTTCATCCTAAACCCACGTATTTTATTTGATGGATCATGTTATAGAAATTTCCAATATTGACACCTTATCTGTTTTATTTTCGTTTCGCATTTTTAGTGTCAACCAAATGGGAGTAAAAGTAAATATTGGAGTACTTAATATTGCCTTTTACCATCTTTATTAAGACTTAACTGAATTGTGACTTGTCCATAGATAAAGAGCTATTCAAATAAAAAGTAAATTCCTTTTGACAAATCTAGATGAAATTTAATTAATTAGAAAAACACGTACATTTTTCTAATAGCTCCTTGTCCACATTCTCCTTTGTATTTTTTATTATTATACATGAGAACTTAATGAAATCCGGAGACTAATTCCAAAAGATCATAGTCGTACAAACAAAGCATAGTGTTTATCTCTTAGGCCCTGTTATCTATAACTTTTAAAATCTGAACAGAACTGAATTTAACTGAATTAAAATAAATTTAATTGAACTGAACTTAATTTGTTTACATTACTTTTTTAATTAAAATTAATGGACGTAGTCTGAACTTAAGTTAACTAAACCAAATTGAAGATCAAGAAAACAGGGCCTTAATCTCATACTTGAACCATAAATTTTATCACTGTTATGTTCATTACATATTTTTTTTTTTTGATAGAAAAGGAATTCATTAATCAGAAGGATCAACTATATAAAGAGAGACATGAAGCCTTACAAAAAGACTGGCTCACAGCTCATTGACAGCTATACAACTATACACCAAGAGGCCTGAAGCCTTACAAAATTCTAACACACAGATCTCTGTCAGCTAAAGATTTAGCTCTTTTCCTATAGAGATTCACACGGCTCCTAACCACAAGTTGGATTTGTTGAACCCAAAATTCAACCCTACGACAGACAAGGGAGAAGACACAAGAGTTCCTATTAATCCAAATCGCATAAGCCACCGCCTGGAGGATAGCTATCCCCACCATGTCAGTGAAAGATGTTCTAGCTTTGTAGATCTAGGCTTGCCAATTTCCAATATCATTGGAAACCAACGTAGAACCCAGCCAGTTCCAAATTTGCTTCAACAGGGCACTAGAAAAGGGGCATTGAAAAAATAAATGGACATGAGTTTCAAGGTCAGACGCACATACCGGACAATCCGCAGTTAACTCAGGTTTGAAACGGATCAGCAGATCTCTGGTTAGAAGTTTGCGCTTCATCACCAGCCAGAAAATGAACCGGTGCTTCGGAAGAGCCAGCAGACACCACATTTGTCTATAGCAATCGAATTTGTTAACCGGTCCAGTCAAACATAAGTAGCATTTGGAGACC
>CAOJBJ010268265.1:0-13410 GCA_948291685.1 Euphorbia celastroides
TTCTCCAACTCAACTCCACGCCGGCCGGCCATCTCTCTGCCTCTGCAATTTTCGTCCGGCACTGACTCCGGCCCGAACTTTTCTTTCCTTCTTCTCCAACTCAACTCCACGCCTTGAACTGCAATTTCCGGCCAGATTTCAGGGGGGACAAAATTCTGAACTTACAAGATCTTCGGGGGGGACAAATTTCTGAATCAACCAAGGTCACCGGCGGTTGGGGGGGGACAACTGCTCCCGCCGGCCCCCCCTCCCGCCGTCCCTGGCCCGGGCATTGACTACTCTGAAACCTTCAATCCGGTCATCAAACCTACCACTGTTCATCTTGTTCTCAGCATTGCCATCAGTCAAGGTTGGTCACTTCGACAACTTGATGTCAATAATGCATTCCTTCAAGGCACTCTTACTGAGGATGTATTTATGTCTCAACCCCTGGGATTCATTGATCGTGATCATCCTCATCATGTATGGAAGTTATGTAAGGTGATATATGGTCTTAAACAAGTCCCGCGTGCATGGTACCATGAGTTGCGTCAATTCCTTCTCCAATCTGGATTCTGTAATTCTATTACCGACACCTCCTTGTTCATCTTCAACAATCGGGGTACCATTGTTTATCTCTTGGTATATGTTGATGATATTATTATCACTGGGAATAATGTTGAAGCTGTGCAAACCTTCATTCAATAACTCTCTAAACGGTTCTCTCTCAAGGATCTTGGACCCTTAACATACTTCCTTGGAGTTGAAGTGATCTCTCACCCTAATGGTCTTTTCCTTAGTCAACGCAAATATATAGCTGATATACTCAACAAGACTCACATGGCTGAAGCCAAACCTGCCCCTACTCCTCTAGCCACTAGTCCACTTCTCTCTTTAAAATCCGACAGTCCTCTATCTGATCCGACTGAATACCGCACAATTGTCGGAAGCCTCTAATATCTCTCTCTTACTAGACCGGATGTTGCATATACAATAAACAAGCTTTCTCAATTTATACACCAACCAACAAGTGATCACTAGAATGCAGTCAAACGTCTACTATGTTATCTCTGTGGCACCTTGAATCAGGGAATTACCCTTCATCGAACATCTCCACTTGCTCTTCATGCCTTTTCTGATGCTGATTGGGCAGGTAACAAAGATGATTTCACCTCCACTAGTGCATATATAATCTATCTTGGTCACAATCCGATTTCATGGAGCTCAAAAGAAACAACGAACCGTGGCTCTCTCGTTCACAGAAGCTGAATATTGAGCAGTGGCTTCTACTGCTGCTGAAATTCGTTGGATTTGTTCTCTTCTCACAGAATTAGGTGTCAATCTTCCCCAACAACCGATTATTTATTGTGATAACATTGGAGCAACAAATTTTTGTGCTAATCTTGTCTTTCACTCACGCATGAAGCATGTAGCTCTTGACTATCACTTCATTCATGAACAAGTTCAAAATGGTTTGTTACGAGTGTCTCATGTCTCCACTGCTGATCAACTTGCTGATGCTCTTACCAAATCTCTTGCTTGTTCTCAGTTTGACTCACTAAAGATCAAGATTGGACTTGCTCCACGGCCGTCCATCTTGCGGGGGCATGATAAGGAAACAAAATCAAATTGAGGAATTAAGGAAGAAAATATAATCAAGTGATATAATTTTTATTAGACATTTATTTTACTTTATTTCTTTTCTATTTGTAGGCATTTATTCTACTTTATTTCTTTCCTATTTGTATGCATTTATTGTAATTTATTTCTTTCCTATGTATAGGATCATGTATTGTGTATATATATGTAACCTCTATCAATGAAAAGTGTGTGCCATATTTTTCAATCTCTTCTCTAATCTTCTTAAGGCATATTCAAGATATTTGTGGCTCATCTAACCCATTCAAGGCCGCCTTGAGTTTTGACAAATATATTTTAGTATGAATTCGGTTCGATCCAAACTCAAAAAGTCAGGTAACATGATTGGTTGGACTTGAATTTTGTTTGAAAATCTCAGTTTGGACCAACCTTCCCAAAGATATAAAATTATATGTAATATATGAAGTAAAAGTTTCGTTAAATTAATCTAGGCGTTCTGTCACCAAATTTTAGCCAAATTTGGGCAAAAGTTGCTTTAACACATCTATATCCAAGAATGCTCTTGTTTCTCTTGGACTCCAATTCTTACTTCAAGTTTCATTGTCGATATTACAGTGATGGATGGAAGTTAAGGGTCCTTTTTATGAGTTTTTAGGTGTTTAGTTGTAATTGTACTGATTTGAAAATATATTGAGAAATTCTTAGGTTGAGTTTTGAACACATGATCTCCCACCTTTATATAAGAAAGTATAAGAATTAAGCTAAACCTAATCAGTAAAAAAATCATACCGATGGTTTGATATACTTGTAAATGAGTCAAAATTCTTTGAATTCGATGAATATTTGTCTTAATGAAAAAAAAATATTCATGGAGTAGAAATGGTCAGTCTTTGAATCTTCAATTGGCAGGAGATAAAGATAACTCATCCGAATACGAAAAATTCCAAAATTTGATACATTTAAATAGTTTCAAGTTACAATAATCACAAAAATACGTAAATAGAATAGTCAATGATGTGAAAGTATTGAGTGGATTGCATACACGCTATTTACCCCATGCAGATAGCACCATCATTAACGTCCGTGTGTCTTTGTGGGCCTCTTTTGGACATTATAATTGTTTTCTATCCCAATAATTTTGGTTGTTTCACATTTTAATTTTTTGGGGGATCCCAGTAAATTTATCATATCGTTTGTTATGTCAATTTTCAATGTGAAGAAATTCACCCAAAAAAAAGAAAAAAAAAATATTACTCGTGAGAAAAATTCCAACAATATAAATAAAGAATCTTTAACTTCTGGAATCCAATTTCATGAGTAGATTAATGAAAAGAGAGTTACACAAAGTTGTATCGTCTATGTAATTTACTCCATTCAACGAGAAATATAGATAAAAAGGTCTATTAGACTAAATTTAATTGCACCTTTTATAAATTTTAATGATAATCATAAAAATAAACTATAACCTATCATGCAATGTTTATTGTAATTTCAAACTACGACACAAATCAAAACTTAATGCTTCCTCCATATATCTAGAAATATATGATTTTTTAACTAATTCATGGGTTCTATTAATACCAGGAACGGAGATAGAGTAGGGCATGGTGTGGCAGTTACCACACCACAGTCACCGAAACATGCCGGAACCTGTCTATTTTGCCACATTCGAAACCTTGGACGGCTTTAATGGCGGACAGAAAACCCTAAATGATAGAGGAAGAAGACGAAGGGGAGAAGGGCTTTTGATGGAGAAAAGAGCCGAATGAAACGACATCTTTTCAATAAAACATGAAACGACATGGTTTCACTCGGTCTTTTTTTAATTAAATGAATTTAATGAAACGATGTCGTTTCGGGTATTAATGATACGATGTCGTTTTAATTCCGGTTAAAATGTAAAACCCGCCCAACCCAATAACCCATTAACTAACCCATTAACCCACTCGAATCATATCAAAAAAATTAACCTAATTAAAATGTAAAACGCAAAAGTGACCCCCCTCTGCTCTGCTTGTGTCGTTCGCCCGCCGTGCCTACCCCGTTCACCGTGTCGTCTGCAGGATAATCTTCAAAATGTGTAGAGGTTTGTTTTTTATTCAGTTTTAAAACATATTGAGAGAATTATGGTATTTTCTAATTGAATTAATATCATGGAATTGGATTGAATATTATGTTATACTATGATTCTATTAACTCATGGAATTTCGACATTATGAAATTTGTTATCATTAGTTAAATTTTTAGAGAAATTGAATATGGAATTTGATATACAGAAGTAGAACCTTATAGAATAGAATATTGTTCAACTTTATGAAATTTTTTATATTGAATTGGTTGTGATATTCATATTATATCTTTTATGTTTAGGAATAATCTCATTATGAAGTTTTGCATTTACTTTTGGTATATGTTTGGTTTATATTTATTTATCGACTGAATAAGTTCAGTTAGAAATTTGCAAAAAAAAAAGTTCATAAAGTGGCTCAATATAGATATAAAAAGATCTAACTTTTACTTTTTCATTGATGCAAAATAGAGGATATGTATACATAAATGTTTATGATACACCATTTGAGTGTTTATAATACATTAGACGTCAAATCACAATTTAAGCATAAGTCCAACTCAAAACTCATCTTAAGCTCATTGACATTTTAAATGAACATAGTAAACTTAGACTTAGCTCGCTTTAAATCAAGCTCAGTTCAACTTATGTTTGGTTTGACCAAATTTAAGCTCAACTTAAAGTTAATAATATATTAAATGTACCAAGAACATGTCAAAGTTTGGCTCAACTCAGTCATATGACTCATATCCATGAATTCGAATACAATTATACATGTACAAACACTAACTCGGCCTTGTCAATGGGCCTTCATTCAACCACTACTCATTGACTAAATATTTTAGCTTACCAATTAATATCTTCTGGGCCCTATAGCCCATGTCGACCAAGATTTTGCAATTATTGATAGGCCCACGAGCCCAAAAGTTAATTAACATTATCATGGAACCAGCTGAATTGGTCAATTGAGACATAATGATACATAAATTATTAGTCGTAAGAAAATTGTTTACTTGTTTAGCACGATTGATAAGATGCATCTCAGTTGACAATACGGATTAAGCTAGTGATAGGAGAATATAATTTGAACTCAACTAAATATATTTATTGAGAACAATAAGAAGTCTTAACTTCGATTAAGTAGTAAACAAAAGTATCTAAATTAAGACTAAATATACGTGTAAATGATATAAAAAAAACTAATTTCTTTAATGAGTGATTATTTTTTGACACACAAAATTCCATAAAAAGGAAATAAGTACAATCCAAATCATAGGTAGCATAATTACCAAATACAAACCTTTAACAATCTTACATTACCACAAGACATTGCATACCATATCTCATTTAAGGTTGAGAGATCCGACCCGGACCCAATTTTGTATCGGATGCAGTCCTCTGCAAATCCACCCCACCTTGGATCCTCATACCAGGCGGATAACCCGGGCCCATACCTGGACCTGGACCCGGACCCGCATTTTTAACTCCATAATACACCTGCTGACCCATCCCCTCAGGGACTCCTCTTCCACCCTGATCATACGGGTCAATCGCAGTTACGGGTCTCACGGGTGGTGCTCCGCTATAAACTTGACCCATACCCGAGATCTGTTGGTGGTACCCCACTTGCATTTGACCCGGTTGAACCGGGTACTGCTGCATATACGGAGCCCGGACTTGAAACGGCTGCATTGGGACCCCACTAGGTGGAACCGAACTCGCAACGTAGTAAACCGGCATCTGTTGAACCGGTTGACCCGGGTACTGAGAAGTGGGCACATAATGCATCACCGGGTTGCCCGGGTATCCGGGTACCTGCGGGGCGGGTTGCTCAATCGGCTCTGAAACTGGTTCAACCGGATGGGGTTGGTACAGTTTCTGTTGGGTTACCGGGTCCGGGTTCTCCAACTTGATTTTCACCGGCGGAAGATCCGGAATCGCCGGCTGAGCGGCGGAGGAAGTTGAACAATACGGCGAGGAAACCACCGGCGCCGGAGACCCGGGATCCGAAGCCGATACACCGTCCTGCAAATTATGCCGGGTTCTCGGCTTGTAATTGGGCTCCCGGTGATGCAACTGGAACTCATCGGAGTTATCCAACCCGAATAGATAATCGGGTACTTCCGATACAATCGACGACGCCTCCGATCTTCCCCTCTCCAGCCGAGAACCAGCGTTTAAAGCGTCAAAAAACCAGTTTTCTCGGTTGGTAGAGCCGTCGAGAAGCGAACTAATGCTGCTAGCTCTAGAATCTTCCCCTTTAGCAAAGAGAAACAGCCGCAGCCTGGCGGCGCGTGGATTCGAATTCAGCAAAATCCGATCATACTCTTCGATCATATTCTCGATATCCTCATCTGTTGTAACTGAAATCAAAGCGTCCAGATCTTCGTTCGGTAGCTGATATTTCACCGTCAAATTTGCAATCCCTAAATCCCCAATTTAGAACAAATTACAAAAGCGAACTTCGAGTTAACATAATCCGATGAAATTGAGCAAAATTACTCACCGGAAAGCTTCGATAACTTGGCGAAGAAGGCGGAGTAGGTGGTGGATCGGCTGAAGGCGACGATTCGGGTGTCGCCGCCGACGTAGCGGAGCTGGTTGTCGTGGGGGCGGGGAAGGATTTTGCCGTTGAAGCTGCACATGAAGCGGACGCGGTTGTCCTGGGAGGCGTAGTGGTCGGAGCGTGGAGAGGACGCGACGGAGTCGGTGGCGCCGGAATCTAAGTCCGGCGGATGGAGCGCTGCTGCCATGGCGGAATTGGATTCTTCTGGTGGATTCTTTTGTAATGAAGGGACGTTTAGGTGGTATGTGGAGGGGAGTTTGAAGCAAATAATTTCAGACATCATATTTTTTTGGTGGCAAATGTTGTGCTAGTAAACTTTATTAAGACTTTATGGGAGAATGTCTGCTGGCGTGGCAGTTTTAATATTTTATTGGTATAGTTTTTAATTTATTAAAACCATGTTGAAACGTTATTTTAAGTTTTGGTACCGGTAAGTGTAACTAGGTGTATTCATGTCCGTACAATTAAAATGAAATATAAAAGCAAGATGATAATAAACTTAATTGTAAATTTGAGAAATGGTCGATTGTACGCCTAATGAAGGACTTGATATATTATTTGGATGATTATATATCCCATAAGATATAAATATATGAATTATTCTCTTTTTGGTATATTTATATATAGTTTCATTGAGATACATTGTTCAAGACTTAATCACATCAAATGTATTTTTTTTTATAGTAATAAGGAGAATTTTGTCTAAATTGTTGATTGTTGGGCTTGAATCTACAATCCCATACTTGTTGGATTTTCTAACAAAGTACGGTGGCCACACTTAGTGACATCAAATGCATTTAGTGAAGTTCTAACCTTATTCCGATGTTCTCTTTGTTACTTATTATATGTTTATCATTTAGCTTCTAATAGTGGTCCATCTTTCTTTTTTTTATACTATTTTTCGCATAAGTTTTCGTTTTAATCTCCTCTGTATAGATTTTTAGTTTGCAAAATCAGCCTGTTAAATCAACAACAGTTATGAAATTTGTACTCACATGGTCGAATAAGCCACAAATTAAATGTTGATGCAATGATACAAGAGTTGAACTATCCACAAAAGGGGAAGTATTTTATTAGCAGAAGACGTGGAGTTAGTGGTGGTGGATATTTGGGCGGTGACTTGACTTTCGCAATATTACTATTTTCTCTGACTTATTATTATTTTTTCTTAATCATTTTCTCCATTAATAAAAAAAAATCATTTTCTCCATTTTTTATTTTAATGTCAAACATAACAATAATTCAGAAGTAGGCAGGCAGGCCATGCAATATTTACTTAAAAAAAACAAATAAGTAAAGTGATTAAACTTGATATTATAATATTAACAAAATATTCTAATTATAGTTGTTGACACAATCAAGAAGCTAACTGCTCATTAATTTTTTTTTTCTTTTTTTGTTGGATTATATCAGCAGTATTTGATGGTTCAAAATAGTTTTTGAACAAGTGGGTTTCTAATATACTGAAAATCATGATAATTCAGTATTAGCTGATCTCATTTAGTTTACAAATATTTCAATATTATTGTCAGTTCTATTTTGCATTTTATGCAACTCACATGTGAGATGATGTAATTACTAGTCGAATAACTTTGTCCTAATTTACCACTAGGCAAAATTTTATACATGTTATACGTGAAAGGAAAGTTTGAAAAGTTTTATGGGATTTTTGGTTTTATTGTCAGCTATTTCAAAGGCACATGTTAATAGTCAAGAATAAAATGTTAGATAATATTTAATTAAATATTGAACTAGTTTACAAAGAAAAGTATTTTCATCTTTTACCATGGGGTATTAGGTCAATAAGTTGATTAATCTGGAATCCAGTTGCAACCGAGCTGAGCGGTTCGTGAGTTGTTCGAGATCGATTCGGTCAAAGCTCGGTTAAAGCTCAACTCGAGTTCGAGATCGGCTCGAGATATTATTGAGCCAAGCCGAGTTTTTTGACGTTCGGCTTGAAAGCTCGTGAGCAGGCTCGAATAATTTTTTAAATACTTTGTACCACTAATATTATATACTTTGGGCGTAAAAGCATTCCATGAGTTTTAATTTTAAATACTTATACTTAAGAAAGAACTATATAATGTTCATCCATATCTTTACACTATAACTTCTAAAAGAATCATTTACCTAATTATCTTATATAAAAACGATCATGTTTGTGTTTTTCTTGTCTCCTATGTACAACCTCTCTTTTTAATTTATCATTTGGATTATTTATTTTATGCATACATTGAATTTGAATTTTAATTGGCAAAAAAAGTGTATTTGAAAATCATATAGGCGAGAAATCAATTGTTTATATACGGCTCGTTTAGGCTCGTAAGCTTGTGAAATCGAGCCGAGTTTTTCCATAAACTCGACCCGAGCTAAAATATTTCAAGCTAGACGAGTTTTGAGCCGAGCCGAGCTCAATTATTTTTATTTTCAAACTGAGCTGAGCCTAGATAGGTTCGGTCCCGGTTCGGCTCGTTTGCAACCCTAATCTGGATCCAGTATTACATAACTAACATTTGTGTCGATTATCCCAACTTAATTTGCTTGATTTATGTCTTCAAAAATCGAACTAATGACCACACAAAAAGAGGTTATGAGAAAATTGCATGATGACGATAACTCATAAACTTATATTCATATACTCTTTTCATTCAGTTAACAACGCAAATTTGTGAAAAAGATTCGACTTTGAATTGACATACCATTACTAAATCATATGCAAAGTTATATTCATATTGATGGATGTTTTTTACGTGAAATCTTTTTTTTTTTTCTAAATTCTCTGCCTTTATCCTTTCTAACTAATATATATGTCTTTGAATGTTTTCGAAAAAAAAATATATGTCCTTGAATAACTTTTTTTTATAGATTCTTTTCACCATTCGCTAGCTTCGTTCCATCAAAGTCTAAATATTAAACACAATTCACTTAATTACACTTCATTTTATCTAATTGTTACTAAGCTATATTTCTTTTGACTTGGACCTGTTCTTTTCAACTTTTAAAAACTGAACTGAACTGAATTGAACTTAACTGAACTGAACTGGATTTAACTGATTTATATTACTTTTTCAATTAAAATTAATGATCGTGACCTGAATTAAACTTAATTGAATCAAATTGAAAGTGAAGAAAGTATGACTTTAATACAACTAAATATTGGTAACGGATCAAACAGCTGAATTAAAAAAAATAAACAATTATTATGATGCATATACTATGGACCACCATACAGTACATAACTGTAAGTAGCCACCTAATTGCAAACCTAATTATGATATTGACCTAAAACAACTTTTAAAAATCTCTTTGACGCGTATGTTTAAGTTTTTTTTCCCTTTTCTGAGAACTCGAGTTGATCATCGTAGCATATACAATTGAAAAATACTAAACACGAATCAATATAACTCAAACCTAAACACGAGCTGATTAGCCAAAGCAGCATGTTTTTCAACTATTAGGGAAACATAGTTAAATGTTCGTCCATTTTAATTATAGTTGTCTTTGACTTTGATCAATTTTAATTGTCAAGTATTTTCAGTAAAAGAAAATCTAAACACGAGTATCAAATTTGGGAATCTTGAAAATAGATCAATAGAGTGATTCTGAAAAAAACTTGCTTTGAATTTTTTCTTGATTTCGTTATGTAATAAGACTTTGATTCATATAACTAAACTAAACTCAATCAATGAAATCCGAGGATAGTTGTTGTTGTTACTATATCTTGCTTACATCTAACATTTAATTTAACTAATAATTGAAAGTTAGTTTAAGTGGTAAACAACTTGTTATAGCTTCAAATAATTTCAAATTCAAATTCTTATGAACGCAATGATTCTTAATTATTCAGAGATTTAACTCTAAAAATTAAGTGTGAAACCTTATCAAATCTGAATGTAGTCAAAGCAAAATTTCGGTAAACTAGATAAAAGGAAAAGAAAGAGGCAGTCTAAACTATAGTTTATTGTAACATGATTTTGATTAACATTTTTTATGATCTTCTTACATCTTAAATTTTGGAGTGTTTGGTTTCATTGTCTAGATAAAGTAAACTATCCTCAAATTATAGGTCTAATGTATATTTAGCTCTCTAAATTTGGTATGATTTATCTTTTGTCTCTCTAAACTTTCGTTTTGTCCCGCCAACCCCTGAACTTGGTAAAAAGACATGCTAACCCCCGAATTTGGCAAAAATGTACCTAATATCCCCCTCATGCTGACATGGCAACAATTTTACATTGAAAAGTCAACATGTTTACACGTTGACACCTCAGTATGAGGGGGCTTATTGAATATATTTTTACCAAATTTGATAGATTGACAAGACAAAACAATAACTTAAAAGGATAAAAGATAAAACGTATCAAGTAAAGGAGCTAAATATGCATTGAACACAAATCATAACTCAAAAGTGAGAAATTGTATTGTTTGGTTTGCGAACTTGGAACTTGGCAAAGAACATGAAGATATGCATGTGGGTCCCGGTCCATCCACGTGGCGATGTTTGATTGAGAAAGGCAACGTGGTGGACAGTCAGAAGTATTTTGTCCGAATACAAGGACAATGCTAAACCAACTCAGTTGTTTCCACTTTTTGTCTCACTGCCCAAACATACCGGTAAAAGTGATTTCTCCTTTTCACTTTTCATGTCATAGAATTTTACGTCTGTCTTTTACCATCCAAGAGATTGCCGGGAAAAATTGAGCAAAAACAACTATTAATATGGGCAAAATGCATATTTAACATATTTAGTTTAGATAACTCTTTTTATATGACACTTTAAATTTGAGGGTATCATTAAAAACTTTCAAAATTTAAGTAAAAAAATTTATTTCAACCCTCTGAAAAAACGTTAAGTTCGACTCATTACATACAACTTCGACCTGTCGAAATTGTTGTATAATTTTGGTACATGATGAATGTATATTGGTAGTTAGGTAATCATTAAAAGAAGTCATATGTCTGTGAAATGGAGCCGAAGTCAACATTCTTTCCGATTTTAGGGGGTAGTGAAATTTTTTGCCAAATTTAGGGGACTCTCGACGACACCAATAAATTTAGAGTGACATCTGAAAAATATTGACAAGTTAAATATGTCAAGTATGCATTTTGTCACTAATATCCAATAATAATATACCATATAGTGCAATACTTTTTAAGAAAACTATCATAATTCTCGGTGATTGTGGATACATATTCAAACTTTATGAAATTCATTGGGAGCTACTCGTTTCTCTTGTTGGTATATATCTAGTTTATAAATGTAGAGGGTGTATCAATTAAGTTAAACTTATGAAAACATGTGGCAAAACATATTGAATTAGAACGGTGCCTGTAAATGTACTATGTAAATAACATATGCAAAACACGTGCATACCATATTAACACGTAACAATAGAAAATATACTAATTAGTAATTAGAATAAAGTAGATCGACTGGTCAATGATTGTAGAAATTTACTGGCTATGCATTTGGAGCTTTAAATCGGCTAGAAATGCCAAAAATACTGATCACGTATATTTATTGGCATCAAACCTTTTGTCGTATAAGACCAATAGCTCAAATTGGATAATATTATAATATATTATATTTGTTGTGCTTATAATTTTCGTCCAGCCATTAATTAATGAATAGAAAACAAGTGAAGTTTGTATATTAGACCATGTTCAATAGTTACTCTATATTCTTTACTTTAAATTTCATTTTTCACTCATTTTTTTTAGATATAGAGTTATTACGGTAAATTTATTCCAGTCATTTCTCTATTTTCAACTCCAAATCAAATACTCTTTTGTATAAAATAATATATTATTGATATTATATTAAATTTTTAGACCCACTTGCCATTATAATTCACTATAAACTATTAAAATAAATGATAAAAGAAAAAACTATTAATAAAATAAGACCAAACACATAAATGTCTCCCTCAAATTGGCAATTTTTACCCCATTCACCCTCCAAGTTTGAAAAGGTCATATTACCCCCCTCAAGTTGGCAAAAACGGATCAATTACCCCCCTTTAATGCCACGTGTCAAAATATGATTGGTTTAACTTTTCAAACATATCAATTTTTTGACTTTTATGTATCCAATTAGAATTTGACACGTGACATTGAGGGGGGCAATCGATACATTTTTACCAAAAGGGAGGTAATAGAACTTTTTCAAACTTAGGAGGTGCATGGAGCGAAAATTGCCAACTTGAGGGAGCATTTATGCATTTAGCCATAAAATAAATATGGAGTAGGCCGAGTATGCCTCCATATTTAGAGTAGGGAGATATGAACTCCAATTATAGAGTTGAAGTTTGGAGTTGCAATTTCACTCCAAAAATATAGGACTCCAAAAATAGAGCTCCCATTGAACATGTGTGAGAAGCAAAATTCCTCTACTTTTAATTATCAAGAAAAAGCAAAAAAATAAATAAATTATAGAACACTCTTTTCTAATGTAAGGGCATCTTCACGTTGCATTTGCTCAAACTTAAAAGCTAAAAAACGAAAAATATTATATAAATATGAGAAAATCCAGAAATTCATACATTGATTTTTGTCTATTGAAAATCTTAAACAACTAGCCTTGAAAACGACATTACAATGTTTGCTGGAAGTGAAATTTGAGGAAAATAAGAGTGCAATGCAATATGCACCTTCCAAAAATCAAATGAAAGAATCACATCGCAAGAGATTCTTTAAATGTCTCCATTCTCAAATGTCGCCTTCCGCCTATCCGCTGCGTAGAAGGCGAATAACATAACAGACTGCTAAACAAAGGTGCTACGAGCACTGGCCAAGTCATGGACCCAACAAAAAAAAACAGAAATTGTAAATGAATTAAATCTTAACAACTCGTGTAACAAATATTAAATATATTGACCTATATAGTTATTTTAGGATTAAGGCCTTCATAAATGCTTTTGGCAAAAATAAAGACGAAAACGATGTTAATTGGAAAATAAAGACTGAGCAATTCCAGTACTATAGAATGGTGAAATCATTTTGCAAAAGTTCTTGTATGTTAACACATTGGAATTGAACACAATTCCAATGTGTTAACCCACTGAAATTGACAAAAAATGTAACTTCGTTTAATCATTTAACATTTTAATTTTTTATTTATAAATTTTGCTCAATAATCCATTGTTGAAGAATTCAATGCATGCTTCCTTTCTTTATAATTAATCCGACTTTTAGGGAG
>CAOJBJ010268444.1:0-11713 GCA_948291685.1 Euphorbia celastroides
GCCCAACTGGCGGGAAATATCTGCAGCTCCAGCTAAGTTTGGTAGGACGGGACCCGGTAAAGGCTGCATATAGTTGGGCTGCAATGAGTTAGCAAGAGAAGGATTTTGCTGCATGTTCATCCATTGGACTAGGCTTAGGCCGGGGAAAGATTGGGAGTCCTTCATGTAGATATCATCACCGAGCCAAGGCATGGTTTTCTTAAATATGTTATCAAAGTCGGGTGAATCATCATCTGCAAAAGTAAATATGAAAGGCGAATCAGAACATAAAACAACAACAACATTACCCCAATGCCTAATAAGGCTCCTGCACAAGGGGGGTAAGCAGGTAGGGTCCATTTGACCCTGAAGTGGAGTTGCAACAGCTATCCATGGCTTCACAATCAAAGAAGTTAGGACAGTTTCACGAGTCATTTTGCTCAAGTTCATCATAATTTGAAGCAAAAAATGATGAATATTTGGCCCGTTGAATTAAGAAAATAGAAATTTGGAACAAAGTGGCTATACCTGGCATACCAGGTTGCCTTGGCCGCTTAGGTCTCAAAAATGGAGGCGGACATATGAAAAATGGAGCGGTAACTGGTTCGATCTCCCAGATCGACACTCGATTTCGTCTTTCACCGGCAGTAGATTCGTCCCATCCAACCTGAAAAAGAGTAAGGAGATACAACAAAACGTTATTTGCTACCGAATGAACTATAAAATTACTTTTAACAAGATAGAATACCTACCTGCAAATTACGCCACCTTGAGCCCTTCCACCGTACAGGATCGAGATCGCTAATACCTGTAATTGTACCCATATACCTAGAAAAGAAAACCAACTAGAACATCACTACATTTTCCCTAATTTGAATTGGTTAGCTGTAAATCATGCTTAGCAAGAACATTAAGTTGTGATGCATATAAGATCTATCAAATTTTCCTTGATCTTTATATCGATAATCTTAGTACTAAATTATACAAACAAGCCATCATAGTTCATTACCAGAAAGTAAAAAGAAAGATGCAAAAACTGTTAAGTACCTTCTAGTTCCTGACTCTTCAGTTTCAAACATCATCCGAAACCGCATGCCAAGAGATATTTGGTTGCTAAACACTGCCTTGTAATATTTGGCCAATGGAATAATGAATTCCGATGGACTTGCCCTGGAAAACCAATTATCGAGTGTCAAGTAATCTGAAATTTCAAGGCAGAAAATCTATTTTACACATAGCAAGGCCATGTTCCCTTGGACTTAATATCAAGATAGTAAGTTCAGCTATGTAAAATTCAGTCTTAAAATTTCAATTTAGTTAAGTTCAACTTCAGTAAGTTCACTTCAATTAAGTTTGCTTTCGATAAATTCAGTTCAGTTTAGGTTCAATCAATCCTAATCAGTTAAATAAAGTTCGATTCAGTCATAATAAGTCCAACAGAACAGGACCTAATACAGAAACCAATTATCAACCTTGGATTATAAAACACGGTAAAGGGGCTATTATTTGCGGCTGCGTGGGCCGCAGCAGCCAGGATCCCGATGTGCATACTATCACTTGACAACACCGATGATGACAAATTTGCGGGCTGCCTATTTGCCCTTCTGATGCCCAAGAGAAGTTGCTGCTTTTCATCTCTGCCCACACAACACTTATTAGCACAAGGACATAAAATGAACTCAAAATTTGGTCATTGTTTGAGATGTTGAAGGCCAGTGAATGTGAATTTAGACCAATTACCTAATAAATAAAACCGAGTCACCAGCGAATAGCCTTTTCCCACTAACAAATAGGCTCCACCCTGTTGTAAGCAAGTGCCGCTTTGGCTGTCCTGTATTCAGGGAAACCAGGAATATGCATTGGACACTTAAAATGGGAATCATATACACTATGGAAACAATTTTTATTTTCACCAAGCATTTAAACATACCACGATAGATATGACGGAAAGTCCAGACATTATCATGCAAATCCCTAGCTACAAGTTCTTGAGCAGGCGGTTGCATTGTGAAATCCTGCAGAGATAATTGCAGTCGAAAGACACTCTATTAAAATAACCGTATTCAGCAAATAAGGTCAAATGCATCAAGATCCTGATGAACTTGTCAAATTTCACCCAAATGCCACACTAAAGTTTCAATTAGCCGCCTAAACTTGACAGAAGTGCACCGGTTTGCCCCCTCAACACCGCGTGACACATTACATTGAGGGGACAAACTGATACACTTTTTCCAAGTTTAGGGGGGTAAATTGAAATATTGGAAACTTTAGGGAGGCATCCGACGGAAGTTGTCAAGATTAAGGGGTCTTGATGCATTTAGCATAATATGCCATTAGCATAGCAAGTATTTCAAATAAAAGAAGCTCAACTTACAAGAGGAGGGAAAATCTTCTCAGCTGCACGGCGGGGCACCGAAAAACCCCCATGAGTACTTGTGTCACTTGCAGTTAGAGTTTTACAGAAAAACTCGGGTTGCGGCTTATTTGACTTCAGTGTAACTTCTGATCTCAGCAATGCTTCTTTGTCAAACTGCAAAGAAGATGCTGACAGATTCAGTACAAGTTAGTATTACACATTGAATTTGATGTTAGAATGTTAGTTTTACAACTAAACACCAGTAAGTCTCCTTGATTTGAAGAACATCTAATGTCAATTGAGAATATTATATCAATAGATACATATTAAGCCCTTACAGAAGGAACAGGCTGAAGTGTCATCTGGGCATAAACTTCATCGGTTTCAGGGTCGGCCTAGCAAAAGAATCATTCAGTAGATTAGTAAACGAAAGCAAATAACAAAAAGTTTTATGACAGGAAAAAGAAACAAAGCAAGAGTCTGATTTGTACATGTAAGGTCACATTGTGCAGGAGACATAAAAGCTGAGAAGGGAGATTCGGATAGTTCGGGATTTGAGCATCGACATCTTTCTTCATCGATGCTGCCACCTAAAACACCAATTTCACTCGAAGTGAGTGAATGAAATCCATTAACATTTGTCAACCTTATACTAGAAAAGAAATAGGAAAAATGTTCATCTTTAGAATATCCTAAAGCATAACAACCGCTAATGGTACTTTAATTGCTTCACTTAAGATTTTTAAGAAACAAAGGTAGAGAAATTAATTCTAAGAACAACGAATCAAACAATTCATCAAATTCCCTAAAGCTATACATTAATGAGATCAACAGGAGAACTATGTTATCCAGGCAAAGGAGTACAACTTGCTAGCAAAAACCATAAATTGAAGAGATTATCTAAAGCTAACTTGGTATTTATCAATTTATTACATCCAACAACTTCATATAAACACCTAATCTATGAAGAATTCATGGTACATGAAATACATTAAAGTCTCCGAAACCGAAAAAAACCCCCCAAAATTCAGTGTCTAGTGCTACCTACCATGAAAAAACCAGCATAACAAAAGGAATCAACAGGTGCGTAGGTTAAAGAGATGCACCAAGGGGGTGCACAGTAGCCGAAGCACCAACCTGTTCAGTGTGCCCTTGAGGGAAATAGATCACATGAGTTCCGCCCGCCGGCAAATTCACCAGCGGCCCGGCACAAGCTTGCCATAGCTCGGAGTTAATGCTCTTCTTCTCTCCTCCGCCTGCATCGACACGTGTCAAAAACCCATTTCTCAATACCTCCATATTCATTTTCTCGAGAGAAAGAAAACGCAGAACAACAAAAGCAGCAGAATTTCTTATCTAATCTTGCAATAAAGCAGAGAAGAATCTCTGGGCTACTCAATTATTCCAACTTTTTCCCCCTTTTCTTTCTCCATTAAATAGAATTAAAGAAAAAAGACATAATTAGTAAAATTGAGAGAAAGAGAGTTGACCTTCAGCTGGATTATCACCGGCCGCCGGAGCGGCGGAATTCGCCGGAATCTTCATCTTTTAAGCTCCGGAGAAGTTTTTTCTTACTTACCCATGATCGAAAAGGGCTTAATTAGCTCAAAAGAGTAAAAATTGAGAGGTGATTGAGCTTAGTTTAGATCAGCTGAAAAGGGAAAGTCAGCGGAGAGATATGAGATTCCGGCGAAAGGGTGGACGGAGAAATGGCCGACAATGAGATAAGGAGGAGACCCAAATGACAAAACTTTGCCCCCTTTCTTCCCCAACATCACCCAGACAGCTAAGCTTGGCTTTCTCTCTCTTTTTCTCCTTCATTCAACCATTTGTGTTTTTTTGTTTTTTGTTTCCTAAAATTACTTTTTTATTTTCCAAAATTTGATTGAAAATGGCAATAAGATGTTTATTTAATTGCTATGTTAGTTTATTGTCTTGATTAACTTAGGAATCAAAAATTATAAATTAATGTATGTATTGGGGTTTGAATATAAATTTTGATTTGCAAACTACTCTAGTACTAAAACAAATTTAAAATAATTGAATAGTTTGAAATTGGCACCTTAACTTTTAGAATAGTTTAATTGAACTATAAAACTTGATAATAAGTCAAGTTATAAGTTTGTACAAGTTTATATGACAAAATTACTCGTTTATTCGTAAATTTATATGATGATATGATCATTTAGCTTCATATTGTAAGTGAATACTGATTTACATTTTAAAATATTAATGATTTTATGTTTTTGTTAAGAAAAAGAAAGTATGAATGATTTCAAACTTTACAATTTAAGTTACTTACACAATTTTTTAAAATCGAAACCGAATTATGTCAATACAATATTAATCAATTCTTAATTAGTAGGAAAGGGAAGGTTTTCTGATAATTTTTTGTTGCCCATTTGATTTATTGGAACTATCCAACAATAACCAGATCCGATCCAGGTGGTACACTTGACTGTGGTAGATAAGTCTTTTAATGGAAATGTTTTACATTCACAATACTCGAATCCGAGATTTTACTTAAGTGATACAAAATTGCTTATTACTTGGACCGATCTCCATTGATTACAAGAACATGTTTTTAATTTCTGAAAGCTCCACTAATATATCAACTTCAACATTAAACTTTCATTTAATTATAATTACACACTTTGAATATATTTTGGATAGATATACAAGAAAAAAGTGAAGGAGAGACACCAGCAAGAAGCCGTATAAAAGAGTGACAAGTATCTTTTGACATTTTTTTCTTTGACCATCTATGATGCACCATACCTAACTTCATTTTCTTTTTTCCTTTCCAGCACGTTGGAAAAGAAAATAATGTAATTTTGAATTTTATAACATTGATATTTCCACATTTATGACATGTACTATACTTGTAAACATTATACTATACGACTAACTACAACAATAGACATTATGTCCAATGTTTCTTTTCTAGCTATACTACCGGACTTGTTAGTAAAAATCTTAATATTCAGATTACAGATAGCTTGGTGTATCGGTAAAAAAATTATAGCGAAGTTGAGGCAAATATGAGTCTATATTACTTCCACCTTAATAAAATCGTACTCTAACAAATTGAATTACAGTTCCCGAAAAATGCAATAGAATGTGTATTTGTATCTATTAAGAAAAATTTATCGTGTTAGAAGTGGAAGAGGGAATTGTTATGGACAAACTTATAACATGTAAAGTCGTAAGTATGAAGTGTTGTCGTTTAAGATTTATAACAGAAATTAGTATTAATAATATTTTAACTTCTCAGTTTGTACAATGATAACTAAAAATATTAATTGTATTTTGATCAATTGATCTGCATATTTTGAAAAATAAGTTCTATATTATAAATTTCCTTTTTTGATAAGGCTCGCATAAAAATAGGTTATTGACGTAAGTAAAGCTAAAGCAACGGTAGTATTTATATTATTGGTAGGTGCAGCTAACTCCTCATGAGGTAACTCTATGATCTTTCAAGGTAAAAGTGCACCCGCCCAATTA
This sequence comes from Euphorbia celastroides, assembly GCA_948291685.1. NCBI lineage: Eukaryota > Viridiplantae > Streptophyta > Magnoliopsida > Malpighiales > Euphorbiaceae > Euphorbia > Euphorbia celastroides. Next base: position 5,843 of record CAOJBJ010268444.1, read on the forward strand.
GAAACAAAAATAAATAGAAACATAGTTCCAATAAAGGGGATCCACGGGCCGTATTCCTCTCCGATCTAAGTTTGGCTGATATCTCGAATGAATTCAAGGACATCTCTGTATCAAACTAATAAAAAACTTCATAAAAACTATTCATTCAAGCTTTCCATCATAAAAGGAAGGATGAAAGGATCAAGGATGAGGATGTGTGAGTTGATTTGACTTTGAGGAAGAAATAGCCTGTTAAGGCTTTTTTCCATCTAAATCGTTCTTTTTCTTATTACGTTTTTTATTTTAGTATTTTGTGAGAATAAATTGCATCTATTATTTTTATCATCCTCTACACCATTGTTTTCTTCAATCATGGATTTGTAGCAAATAACTCAATCTTGATTTATAATTGGGATGGACTTCAACCGCTTTTAGACAAAATAATTGGTTATCTTTCACAGTTGACGTCCCAGATCTATCTTCATTTAGTAAAAGAGTTCCAGATCTGCAATATTGATTGATGTATGGAGCAAACAAGTATTTTATGATTGAAGTCTTCTAAATCGTTGGTTGAGGGTTATGAAAAATAGGTTGCATTGTTTTTTGATTTATATGATGAGTCTTGTCTTAGGACATGTTTGTCTTGCTGCAAAAGCAAGTTTAGGTTGCTTTGTGTTTGTCCGGTGTTTTGACTCCGGTGTTTAGTTTTTAGTTTCTAGAATAGTTTATGTCTTTGGTCTGCGAATCATGTTGTAGAGTAGTTAACTATGTAACAGATTCTTCGACATGTAGGGGGACATAAGATCATGTTTGTCCAACTTTGATTAGAGTTGTAATTGTCTCTGATTTGATTTTATAGACTATATTTTTCAGTCAAAAAAAAGAATGAGGATGTCACGTGGTCACATGTGTTTATACAGTAGAACCTCGATAAAGTAATATTCGTTAAAGTAATATTCTTGTTAAATTAATATTTTTCTCTAGTCCCGACTTGCTCTGTTATATTAAATTTACATTCGATAAAGTAATATTCTCGCTAAATGAATATTTTTTCCCGATCTCAGGCATATGCATTTATAGAGGTTTTATTGTATTTGAACAAAAGTCAATCAACAAATAATTAAGGTCTGAATTAGTGGAATATTAAGAAAGTTAATTGCATATCTTTTGATTAATTATACAAACTTATAAAATATGTCGGCGTGTGGCCCCGTAGAAGCACATGCATTTGTCAACACCTCTTCCTAATTTTATATTTTATAATGTTAAATCGAGTTTAAATTGTTTTTATTTAGTTAGCTAATATGTCACATTACAAACTCTAAGATTAGTAGCTTTCGACTATATTAGAGTTTTTGTTTTTGCTTACTTTAGTTTTTGCGGAGAATTTTTATATAGGGATTTGCCGGACATACTCCAAAATATAAGATAAGTTTGTAAAATATTATCTAGAGGTATAGTCAAATTTGCATAATCATTCTACCACATGGTATTGTATTAACAAATACAACAATTGAAGTTGTGCTAAATGTAAAATTGTAATTTATGCAGTATAGACTGTAAAGCTTACAAATTTATAAGAATATTTTCTAACGAAATTTAGCCAAATATGTGTCCATGTTATTTTCATCTTAACGATACCGTATTTGGATAAATTGAGTTAAACTCTCCACAAAATGCAACGAAGTGTATATTCATATCAACTAAGAAAAAAATTTATATTAGAAACTAGTAATCCGTTCAAGTTAGCTCAGGCCCGACTAACACACCCAGGCCCAATATCAATGGGTCGGGTTTGGACAAAAATATGTTAATATAAATCCAACTCGGCCCAAGCCCGTTAAAATCCGAACATATAATGGGTTGAGTTTGGTTTTAATATTAAAACCCAAGCCCGGCACGGTCCGACACGAAAAATATATTTTTAATTTAAAAATATATATTTATATAATAATAATTATTAAGAATATATATAATAATAATTTTTTTAAAAAATATATTTATTAATGAGCGGGTTGGATCAGGTTTGGAATTCAAGTGTTAAATTTAGACTCGGCCTGACCCGACCTAAGTAAACTATTCATGCAGGTTGGGCCGGGTTTAGGCAAGGCATTTTAAAAGTCAGCCAGACAAAACCCGGGCCGAACCCGCCTAACCCGCCTATTTGAACAGGTCTTTAGAAGTGGAAGGCAGGATCAAGATAGACAAAATTGTAACATGCAAAGTCATTTAGGACCCATAAAAGAAATCAGTAAAATTGACCCGAGACCTATGTTGGTCTAATTACCGCCTGAATTACATCACAGCATTGACCGTTAAACAGCGTGGTCGTGTCCTACAATAAATCTCGTTGAGGCCTAAGACAGCCTACGAAACCGGTTCAACGGAGCGTTCGTAGGTTGAGCCGGATTAGCGAATACTTATCTAATAAGGAAGAAATCTTGAATCCTTAGAGGATTCGGATTTCGTCATTAAATTAGAAGAATCCTAATTGAGAAAGAAGTCTAAAGAGGAAAGAGAATAGATCCTAATCAAGATCGGATTTTCCAATTTGTCGAGCAAGGCTCATTATCTATAAATATCCTAAAGCCCTAGATCCAAAGGTACGTAATTCTTAAAACCCTAGCCGTTACTCTGCTAGATTTCATACTCAAAACCATTACTGACTTAGGCATCAGAGAGTCCCCCAAAGGGTACCCCCCGATCCTAACCCTTATGTTTTTAGGTGGAAAGAAGACGGTTGGAGTTAGAGAATTCGATGATTTGGAACCTATTTTGGAGACTAAATCATCATTGGTACGGTGAGCGCGGATCCAATTGTAATCTTATCAAAAAGTGGTTTGGAGTCCATACTGTTAAAGTTTGAAGAAGAAGTTTGATTTCTCCAAGTTTTCCATCGAGAGATAATGGCGCCGGAAAACAGTAACAAGCCTGTCAATGGTCATCTGACCGATGTCAGTGACGACGAGCGGCAAGTGGATCGCAATAACTCCACTCTGCCGCTGACACTTGACGCGCCATCAATTTCTCGTGATGGCATTGCGCCACCACTCTTAATGTTCACAACCCCATCGCCATCATTGGCTGGTGTTGTGGATCCAATTGCAGAATTAACAAGAAAGTATGGGATAAGCCCTGAAGATCAGAACCAGTTGAGACGGTCTCTCTAGCAAACACCTACTATGAATGAGATGGGAAATCGCGAAGAACCTGCGATGGCGGTTGCTCGTGTGCCGGTTGCGGACTCTAGCAGGAATCAGACTTTGCCTATTCCGTCGCCAAACCTAGCAGGAGTAAACCTGCCAATTCAAACCATGGCGTTGCAACCAGTAGCGCCAAGGGTTTCTCAACCTACTATTGGAACCGACACTTCTGCAACGCAAGCTGCACAACAAATTAAACCCAACTCTCCTTGCAACGTTGCAAGGGTTGTTGGAGTTGATGCAATCTGGAGGAATCAACATCCCTGGCAACCCAATAGCAAACCAGGTAGCAGGGACGGTTCAGGCTCCAGCTCAAGTTCAGACGGTCCCGCAAACTCAGTCTCAGGCATTTCCATCAATGGAGTAGAACAATAACCAAAGTTTGGAGTTATTTGAGGAGAAGTTTGAGCAATATCTGGAGAAACATCTAGAAAAGGGGCTGAAAAGATATGCAGTCCCTTATCAACAACCGCATAGAGAGAAGAATATGCAGCCGTTTTGCAAGCGAATCATGGAGTCTCCTCTTCTCCAGCTGACATTCACTCTCCCATTCAGGTTCTATGAGGGAACTTCTGACCCTTACTTTCATGTCAGTGACTACTCAAACAGAATGGAGATTGCAGGAGCTAACGAAGCATTTAAGTGTAGGTGGTTTTCGAGCAAATTAATGCCTGAGTCGATCAAAGGTTGGGATGACTTGAGTGAAAATTTTTGCAAGCACTTCATGGGATCTGCTCCAGCCGGCTATGTCAGTCGGTAGTTGCATGAGGTAGTGCAAGGAGAAGATGAATCCTTGCGTGATTTTATCAAGCGTTTAAATCAAGAGACGCTCAATGTTCATGATCTGGATTTCAATACCGCGAAGGAAGCTATGGTGAGAGGAACAAGGAGTGAGCAGCTCAAGCAGGATATAATCCAACGAAAACCAACTGAGATAACTCAGTTGATTGGAATTGCTAATGACCTGTGGAAATAGATGAGTTAAATCGTCTGAAAAGAAGAGGAGATGATCGAGATGGCGGTAAAAGAGAAGAGAGGAGGAGAGATAGTCCACGTCAAAGCTTTTCCAAAAAATTTGGTCGTGGAAGATCTCGTTTTGATTATGACAACCAACAGCGTCCACAACTCAATTCCCCTTTGAGCCAAATTCTACTTGCAATTAAGCAGAGTCCGGAAAAAAAAAAGTATTAAGTTCTCTAAAATCCCTGATGGAGTGATGTTGGGGCAAGATAAAGAAAAATAATGCGAATTCCACAGGGTTAGGGGACATAGAACTGATGATTGCAAGCAGTTGGCAAATGAAGTATATGCGTTGGTACGGGCATAAAAATTTAGTCACTTTGTCAAAGGAGTGACCAAAGAATCAACCAAAAAGTCGAAGCTAGACGATGATAGGGATGAAGATGACGAAGGGCCGAAAAAGAAGCAATACAAAGGCAAAATTTTGGTAATTGCTGGAGGACCCGGATTTGAGCCTCCTTAAAAGAAGGCAAGAAGTTCGCGCAGTATAGTCCAGCCATACTCTGATCAATCAGAGATTAATGCGGAGTACCGAAGGGTGACAATGGGAAAGCAACCTCATGCAGATCCATTGGTAATTGAGGCGGTAATAGAAAGATACAAGGTGTCAAGAGTAATTATTGACACTGGGAGCTCAATAAACTTGATCTACAAATCTGCGTTTGATAAATTGGGAGTGCACCCGAGTCGGATTCAAACAATGTCTACCCCCATTGCTGGTGTAGGGGGTTTTACGGTAAATTCGCTAGGAGACGTGAGGATGGATGTTACAATTGACGATCTAAGGTATGAGTACAAGGCTGAGAAGAATGGACAACGTTTTAAGGGCCTGTTTGGGGCTGCTTTCCCAAACTGCTTTTCCTAAAAGCTCTATTTTGAAGCTTTACCTAAAAGCAGTAGATTATAGTTTTGGAAAAGTTGTTTCGGCAGTTCTCAACTTTTTGATATAAAGGATCAAAATGCATTGTTAAAATAAAAAAATGACGTTATATGAAAAGTTTGTGATACCAACTTTTAGGGACAGCAGTTCTGACAGTAATGTCAAACAGACCCTAAATTTATTTGATAATTACGTCTATAGAATTTTTTTCCCACTTAGATGTTGACAGAAATAAGGAGTGAAAATTAGAGATGATGGCATAAACAATTTTTTTAATGATTTTTCTCTTTATTTGTCTTTGTAACAGCACAATCAATGAATTAATTCAGTAGTGTGAGTGTTAATAGGTTGAATACCTAACTTAATAGAAGAATTAAAAAGAGTGTTCATTGGACTTTATGACATTATATAATCATAGCAAATCTGTCTTATATTAACATCATAGCAGTAATTGCCATGGAGGTTGTCTCCTGAAAGGTCTTCATTGATTAACCTTATGACATTGAAAATACAAAACCTTTCTTATGATTTGGTTATAATATGGTTGGTGAGTTAGAGCCGTACAATTAGAATCACAATCCACTCCAGCTTTACATAAACTCAATTGTGACATTTATTAATTTTAATTAATTAATTAGATGGGCAATCAGGCCTGGATCCCAGTTGGCACTATCTAATCATAATTTAATCACTCAATGCATCCAAAAGGGATCTTCTTTGCAAAAGAATCTTCCTAAAGGATCTTATATTGAAGACAGAAAAAACATATGCAATGCTTCTTTTATTGGA
>CAOJBJ010268905.1:0-16627 GCA_948291685.1 Euphorbia celastroides
TTATATTTCTAGTAATTAGTCATATTTTGATAAATAATTCAAAAATAATATAGCTCGAATACATGAATATTGAATTTATTGAAATGACTTGTATAACATTATTAAAAGTGCAATTTTTCAAAAACATACTTTATAATTAACCTTTTTAGTAAAATTCTGAAACCACATGATATGTTTTGAAAAAAAATAAATCACAGACATGTTTTTGAAAAATGCGAAATCACAGGATATGCTTTTGAAGTTTTCCCTAGAATATCTTAGTACAAACAAGGGTCATCGTCGTCAACAGAAACAAAGGCGAGATAAGCATGTTTCTATGTAATTTTTCGACGTTTTGGGAATGCAACTGCGCCCACCCTCAGCTCCACCCATGTGTAAAATTAACAGTATTTTGTAAAAGAGACTACCTGGTACAATTTCTCAAAGCAAAATCTCCAACTCACATTGAATGTGGTTCAAACCAATGACCTCTAAAATCCATAAAAACTATATAATTCCTAATTAAGTTTCGATCAATCAACTATTGCCACAATTAAGCTTAATCAAAACAAAATAAAAGAAAAACAAGCCTACCAATAACACATATTAAAAAAATAGACCATACTAACATATATAAAAATTTGAAATAACAATATCTAGTAATTAAAAAAATTTGTGCTTGTGAGCTTTTGAGCTGAAATATACAGGAAACTGATTCAAGTCTGTTTATATTTTGAGTCGAATTTGAATTTGAGTCGAACTTTATTAAGCCGAATTTCAATCGAACTTAATCTAAACTAAACTCAAACTACCCGCATATCACTCAACTCATTAAAATCCCTCCTATCTTGAGTACTTGGAATAGCAATGAATGGATATTTTCCTTCTCAAATATATATATTTATTTTTATAATTCTAAAAATGTGAATAGGTTTCAAGAATTAATATGTAATTATAGATATACTGATAAAATGTTTCTAGATGGAGCACGAGTTGAGGACAATTAATGCACTTGTAAAGACAATAGGCTCTGAACAAACCACTAAACATAAATGTCTTTTTGTTGTAGTTTCATAAAATACAATCATATAGAATACATACGTGTTGTGAAACACAGTTATCACTTTAGAACAATACCGGATAGATTCATAATCTCTCACTTTCATCCCATTTCTCCAAAAACCTAGATTACAACGCTAAAAATACGACACAAGAAAAAGTGGCAAAATAGGTACAAATTAAAAGGATCTTGGCTTTGCAACAATAGTGGAATGCTTCAATATATGCAAACTAAACTGCCCACCTTTCTCCGTAGTATCAATCTTAGACTCCACAGAAGGAGGCAAAAGTTTGAAATTCTGCACCAAACTTCCCAAAGTTATACCGAGAATAGGCAACGCCAGTATTATTCCAGGGCAACTTCTTCTTCCAACTCCGAACGGAAGGTACTTAAAATCATTCCCGTTTGCTTCCACTTTTGATTCCTCTTCCAAAAATCTCTCAGGGCGGAACTCTTCAGGGTTTTTCCAGTGAGCGGGGTTATTAGCCAGCCACCAGGCGTTTACCAGAATTTTGCTCTCGGCTGGAATGTCGTAGCCCCCAAGTTTAGCATCGTGGAGATTCATGTGAGGCACGAGAAGCGGGATCGCCATTCTTAGACGCAGAGTTTCTTTGATTACCGCTTGCAGGTAAGGAAGCTTATGAGTGTCGGGCTCGGTGATTTGGTGGCCTACTCCCACCACCGAGTCAATCTCATCCCTTAGCTTTTTTTGTATGTGTGGGTGGTTTACAAGCTCCGCTATTCCCCATTCGATTGACCACAGCGTTGTTTCAATTGCTGTTTCATACACCAAAAAACAAACAAAATTATTGACTATCCATTTGACATAACATGCCCTTTATTTTATGTTCTATATATATCATTAAGGAAATGCAGAAACCAACCTAATCGATAATATATTTAAACTATAATTGCAAAAGATACAATGGAATTGATCACTTGATTGAAATAGTCAACTAAATTACTTCAACTTAACCCACCAGCAAATGAAGTGGGTAAATTTCAAAGATACGGATATCAAAACAAAAAAAAATTCAAAGAATACGAAATCCATATTATAATATTTATATAGATAGGATTAGGTGAGAAAGAGAAAGGCCAATAACAAAAGGGTTCCAAAGAAGTGCTAAAAGCATATAATAAAGATTGAGAATTAATAATAATAATAATAATAATAATAATAATAATAATAATAATAATAATAATATAAAAGTTAGTGTAAGTATAATATAAATGTCCTAGTTGGTTGGTTGTACCTACTCTACTCCATATGTAAAGAAAAAGTGGCACAACATCATTTGTTAGTGTTGGTGGGTTAACACTTTCAACTGAACTTGAGATGACTTGTAAACTTGCAAAGTGATATAATTGACAAAGTCCACGATTAAAACAAGGGCTAATCCATATACTTTTTACCTTAAACTTGACATGTTTTATCTTTTAACTTTCTAAATTTTCATTATGTCCCGTTAATCTTCTGAACTTAGCAAAAACGCACCTGATAGCTACCTCATGCTTATGTGGCAGCGCATAGACGCGTTCATTTTTTAACGTAAAAGTATTGTCACGTCAGTATGAGGGGAGCTGTTGGGTGTATTTTTGCCAAGTTTAGAGGATTAATGGGTCATTTTCAAAGTTTAGAACATCAAAAGTGAATTTGTGCCAAGTTTGAAGGATAAAATATGCATTACGCTATCATAATACATAAGAGGCATATATATATCAAGCAAATCCTACCAGTTTGATGGAACGAGAAATAGATAAAACAAAGGTATCTCTACTTTTAGCTACCACTAAAAAGATTAACTATTACCAATTGGTTTTTGGTCAAATGGTACACCTTTCAATGTGTTGGTGAGAGGTCTTAGGTTCAAAACTCAGCCTCTTCAAAAATTTACTAATTATTCAAAAAAAAAATTGTTATTCATATTTCATAAAGACTGTCCGCAAACATTAGCAGAATGAGAATTTTAAGCTAACACGGTTAGTTTTTCATAAATATATTTTTTACAACAAAAATTTGAAACCACATAGCTTTTTAAATAATAATAATAATAGTAATAATAAATGCAGGAAATGGATAGATATCAAATTATAGTGGCAACTTGCAGCAAATGACCAACTAGAAATAAATACAAAGTTATGGATGGTTGGCAAAGATAAGAAAGCAATATAAAAGAGAAAAAAGAAGAAATAAGAAGTACGAACCCGCAACATTGATGTTCTCAACAATGTAAAGAACGTTGTCCTCGTTGATCTCTCCCTTTTGTTGGGCTTCTAAAATGTGATCCATTGCGCATTTCAATCCTTCGTTGCTCTCTCTCTTTGTGCTCGCTATTCTCCTGCCACCATTTTGTTTTCAACTTAACATTTTTTTTCAATTAATGAGTATTTTGGAACCATCTATAAGAGAATTCAATTCATCCATATGGAAACAAATTGTATATCATTTAGGGTCTATTTGATATTGTTGTCAGAGCTGATGTCCCTAAAAGTTGGTATTACAAATTTTTCATATAACGTCAATTTTTTTATTTTAACAATGTATTTTGATCCTTTATATCAAAAAAGTTGAAAACTGCCGAAACTATAATCAACTATTTTTGGGGAAAACATCAAGATGGAGTTTTCATAAAACGCAGTTTGGAAAAGTAACCCTAAAAAGGTCCTTAATATTTTCAAATGGTTAAATTTAAAAAAAAAAATATAAAAAACGGCTAACTTTAGTTATCTTTTTTCGTTGGATAATGAGATAGAATGCATAATAGCTAATGATTTGATGAGGAAAAGCAACCTTTGTCCTAAATGTGTACGAAAGATGTATTTGTTTACAAGTGGCAAATGATATTCAATTTGGTTTTCTTTTCGTTTGCTTTAAACTAAAGCCGGCACGTAAATTAAAGATTGGCACACTGCTGTGCTACCCACAACAGATACCAAAGACGACTACGTATCTTTAGCGTCAAATATTTGTCTTCATCTCGTTCTTCTAGATGAGTTTTTTTTTAACAACATCTAATTAAACTCTTTTCTGCAGGCCTCGATAAAATTACTAATTTGTAAGCAACCAAGTCAAACCAATTTAATCTCAGTTTGGTTCTTAATCTTATTTCTAGGTTTTGTAATCTTCCTAGTTCAATATCCCTCACCTCTAATTGTTATGTGACAAATTCAAAACTGCAATTTGATATAGAGGAGATTCTAAGATAATTTTGTTTTCTACAAAGATATATTTACTTCACTCATCTCTACCATAAATCAGCTCCATTTAATTTAATAGCGAGAGGGTCCAAGTAATGCTTACTTTATCAAACACAATTATATTAAACAAAGTAAGCACAGCATTGTTTAGTTGTGAAAGGTTATTCTAACTAATTAGGTTATCGTCTTCTGGTGTTCACTAATCCCATCCTAATTCCCTTCAGAAAGAATAGCACATACTAATAGAAAGAGATTTAAAACTAATTAGTAAATACTTACTTCCTTTCTTCAACAAAGTAATCCTTGAAGAGCTGCAACCTTTTTTCCTTGATTTCCTTGCACACCTTCAAATACCCTCTCAAAAAAGGTCTCAGAATCGGAATGAAATCGCCATAGTTATACTCAAAGCTCTGCGCCAATCGGCTCCTCTCGCCATTCAAAGCCTTCAATTTCACATACAACGGGTACTCTTCACTCTCAAATCGCCGATCAAACATAATCCGGTACATGTTATTGTACATCATCAACTGCAACCGCCGCCGCAGCACAATCCCGGTGGTCGCCGCCGCCGGATTCTTCTTCACATCCTCCACCACCGCCGCCGCCTCTGCCTCCCAGCCGTGCCGGTACTGCTGGACCACTTTATTGGTGAAAAAAGGAACCGTCATGATCCGCCGCATCTTCCGCCAGTGCTCGCCGTACACCGTGAAAACCATGTCCTGCCCCTTGCCGGTGAAAATGTCGAAGACGACATTCCGGGTCCTGGATCCGAATTCGACTCCCTGAGTGGCTAACACCTCTTTGGCGTAATCCGGCGAGGAGACGACCACGAGATTCCGCTGGCCCATGCGGAGGAGCAAAATATCGCCGAATTTTCCGGCGAGATCGGCGAGATTGCGGTGGTTGAGGTCGTCGCCGACCTGGAGCCAGTTGCCGAAGACCGGGACCGGCAGAGGACCGGGAGGGAGCTTGAAACGCTTGCCGCGGAGCTTTGAAACGACAATGGCGAGGATGACTGCGATGAAAAGACCAGTGAGGGCTTTATCTAAGAGGAGTAAATCCATTAAATCGAGAAGCTGGTAGTGGAGGGGGGAGAGATGGAGGGGGTTATATAGAAAAGGGGATTTTGGGAGGTAAGGCACGTGGCAGTTAGGTGAGGCGTGTGGGTGGATTACAAATTAGACAGCGCAACTAGAGAAAGGAAACATTACTAAACATCCCAATTATCTGCATTTTCCTACCGCTCCAACTACAAACAATACTTATTATTCGAACTAACTATTTGCAGTTATATTGTAATTAGTGTAGTGCTTTGTGTGATGTACGGATACGTCATTTGTACTTATATTAAATTTATAAAGAAAAAAATTTAGAATATATATTTGTTGATTAATAAATTTAATAATAATTATAAAATTTTAATTCATTTAATTAAAAAGTTAAAAATATTTTTTATTATTTAAAAAGTTATTTAAAAAAGATATAAGAGGAAAATTGTAATGTAGGACTTATGTATATTGTATATATAGATCTTGAAGGATTGTTTTTTTGAATAATTAGTAAATCGTTGAAGAAGCTGTGTTTTGAACCCAAAACCTCCTACCAACATTTTGGAAGGTAAATCATTTGATCAAAAGCCAATTGATATCTTCAAGGATTGTTTAATTATTCAAAAATGAATTTTAGAATTTTAATTAAATATTTAAATATAAAAAATAATTCTTTACTTCTTTGTTTTTAGTAATATATAAATTGTTAGAACAACACCTTTTATGAACACAAGTCACGCCATATCCTATTATTATTTCAAACTTTACTTTTAAATTACTTTTTTTATTTATAGAGTTGTCATAATAAATTTACTCTAATTATATTCTAAAAATAAAAAAATACATATAAAATATTCTATATTTAAAAAAATTTAACAAATTTTTATTTTTAACATAGACATATAAAATATTATTAAATTAAACCATACGTTAGATTTAGAGTTTACTCTATTCACAAAGAAATATTGGATTCGCCTTAAACTAGTTTTGCACGTCTATCGAATGTTACTATAACTATTGTTACTTACAGGTAGCTTTGCATTTAAGAAGTTTTTTCTATTGTTTTAGTACAAACTTTTCATTAATTTCTGTTTGTGTAAGCCATGATGCACTGCTCATGGTTACACGTATAATATGCATTTTCTTTTTAAAAATATGTAATTGTTTTTATATTAATGTAGATAGAAAATCTCCACCCACCTCACACGTGTTTAGCTTCAAACTTTTGATCTCCAAAATCACAGTTTCTATTTCAACTAGTATATTAACACATTCAACAAATGTATATACATTATTTAAATTAGATAATAAAATCATTGGAATATAAAAACATAAAACAAATTTGTTAACGGTATTCAAGCGAAAACCATTCTTTTTAACTTCAACACACTCATTTTAGTTATTTTAATATTTATCTCGTCAAATGTCCATTCAACATTGTTTAAATCGAAAAGTGAGTGGCAAGTATAAATATATCACATATAAATGTGAAAGGTATTATTATGCATGAAAATATGGATTTTTTTAGGAATATTAGGTCTTTAAGAGTACGTCCTCATCTAATGACTATCATTTTTTTGAAAAATATAAACTTAATAAAAAAATTTAAAAGTGCGGGCTCTCATAAAATAGTAACTCTTGAATGAGGGACTATCCTTAAAAACCTGGTAATATACAGATATAATATATAGTTTTCATACGATATTTCAAGTTTCAAGAATTCTATAAAGCTAAAACTAATGGATCAGTCATAACGGTAAAACATTTCTCATAGTTGATGGTTTAAGAATGGAAAATAGAGTGTGAGCTCTACATATCGTTTGCACAAATCAATGCAAAAATATGGTGACAAAACATATTGTATAATGTACTGGTGATTTGAAGTGAGAACTTAAAGGCCAAACCATTTGATACTAAACAAAAAATAGAAAACAGACGGCGCAAGTGAAATTGCGTAGTAGGCAAGAGATAGATAGAGGCGGGTAGGTGAGATGGTTGGTGGAGAAATTGTGAAAACGTGGTGTCCATTAATTTATGCAATTTGGCGGTGGGTCTCACACCTTCTTTTTTCTCCTCATTCATCGTCATTAACTTGCCTCATCTTCCGACTTATATTATCCTCGTTAATTTCAAAGGATTGTTAATTGATGTACCCCTCCCAAAATCAAAATTTCCATTAACTCAAATTACATATATAACATTTGTCATTTTTCTATTTCTAACCTAAATCATGTTCTCGACACCTTCAATTTGGTTCAATTCAGTTAAGTTAAGTTCAATTCAGTTCAATTAAATTAAATCAAGTTCAGTTCAGGTCACATCCATTAACTTTAATTGAAAAAATAATATAAACAAATTAAATTCAGTTCAATTCAGTTAAGTTCAATTTAATTGAAGTTTTAAAAATTGAAGAAAACATAACCCTTAATTAAAATTTACCGAAGGAGCAAATTATTACAATTTTTCAATTTAAAAAGCACAATTTAATATGGTTTTACAAATTGAAAGTGAATAATAAGAATCTTTCCAACATATATGGAGACGATATGCGATTAAGATTTTCTAAAGTTCAAAAGTTGGTAAAGTTATAAAGTTGGGACAATCTTAACTATTTATTGAATCTTAATGGCTGATATTTGAGATATTGCAAATCCCACAAACAACAACAACAATTAAATCTCAACCATTAAATTTAAGGGTAAACTTCAAAAACATCCCCTGAGATTTCGACTTTTTGCAAAAACACCTCTAAGCTTTTTTTTTCAAAAACATCCCTTGAAGTTTCTGGACGTTAGCAAAAAAGTTCTTTTTCGTCCAAAGTCAGTTAAATGTTGACGTGACATTGGGACGAAATTGTCATATTTCATTTTGACTAAGAGAAAAATGGTCCAACTACCCCTAAAAACATGCCAAACCCTAATTTCTTTCTGTCGTGGGAAATCCCTCGCTGGAAACTCCCAACTTTCGTTAAAATTTCCCAAATCCTTACTGGCTCCTTGTACCGACTCAGATATGAGACTGAATTCCCTTGTCGATGATTTTGTTTCGAGATTTTGAATCAAATCTTGGGAATTCGTCGGAAGTCGCGTTTACAGTAGAAAAAATCGGTGTCGACCTAGAGGAAGGGGAAGAGAGAAGGGGATTCGAGTTCGTTAGAAAAATCTGTTGAACTATCGACGGGAAAATTCGAACTGGGATGGCGCGATTCCGCTGATTTTTCAACGGGAAAATAGATAGGTTGAACTCATCGGGTTTTGTTTCAGATCTGGGGACGGAAAATCGACGGGATTTGGTTTTGGTGACTTGGACGGAATCTGGATTGAGCGGCGAAGAGGCGAGAAGGAAAGGGACGTCGTGGTTTTGACGATTTCGCTGAAGATGGGGGAGTTTCGCTGTCGGTTTTGGTGATTTCGCAAGAATCGCGATTTTCCGGCGAAATCACCGGTGACGGAGCCGGAGATGGGTACAATTAGGGTTAGGGTTGAATTGGGATTAGGGTAAATGAGTATTTGGGGTTAGGGTAATGGGTATTCAGGTTAGGATATGGATTACTGGGTTACAATGTGAATTTGACTAAAATATCCTTGCCACGTTAGCAAATTTAACCCCACTAACGATTTTCAGTATTTTGTTAACGTCCAGAAACCTCATGAGGTGTTTTTGTAAAAAAAAGTTTTTGCAAAAAGTCGAAACCACAGGAGATATTTTTGAAGTTTACCCGAAATTTAACTTTATATCTTTACCAACTTTAAATAATCCTTTTCCATTTCTTACATGGATCTAATTATATATGTTAGTTCTGTCGGCGTATAATACAAGTGTTAGAGGGGGAATGACTTTTTTTCGTTAAAGTTTGCACAAAAGTCAATTTTAAATGTTATCATTAGGATCAGTGAAAACTTGGTTTCACTGGTAACATGATCAGTCAGCGAAGTTATCAACACTGAGAAAGATTGGTCTAAGCATTGAAAATAATAAAAACAGAGTAAAATAAAGATATGAGTTTACAGAAACTTCACACAATGATTTATACTAGTGCAGCACTCTCTGCTTACATCTAGTCACCGAATACCCTCTCCGAGCTTTAATCCACTAGTGCAAAACTCTTTTAAGATGGATAAACTTTTTTATAGTGAATCCCAGTAACAAGTAGAGTTCTCTCCTCGTTTTTCTTGCAACTTATCATTAAACTCACTATTGGATACCCTTTCTAACAATCTACTCAGATTTTATGATGAGAAATGAATTTGTTAATCACTTGTAGTGAATTAGTGATTACAAAAAATATGAAAATTTCAGAGTTCTAAACTATCTCAGATTAACTTGCAGTGAGAACAAATAAGAAATTGCTTAAGCTTTAATTTTGACAGAGTTTCAAATTATAGCAATTTTTCGATAGTTCTTCCTCTTCGATTTCTTCTATTTATAAATTGGATTATCAAAAGTAGTCGTTGCTTGATTAACTTTTAAAATTTTTAATCTACAATTAGAAATTTATC
This sequence comes from Euphorbia celastroides, assembly GCA_948291685.1. NCBI lineage: Eukaryota > Viridiplantae > Streptophyta > Magnoliopsida > Malpighiales > Euphorbiaceae > Euphorbia > Euphorbia celastroides. The sequence goes on from CAOJBJ010268905.1 coordinate 9,789, forward strand.
CATTATCTCACAGAGCTTCCTTTAATCCAAATTCAACGAAGTAAAACTCGCACGTCGCAGTGTCAGACATGCTACTTTGTCCTGTAGCGTTTCGCTCCTTCTATTTTTGTCAATTGCATTAAATGCGCTCCCCATTTACTGGAAATGTTGAGCTATCAATACGACAAGAAACCAATTCGAGTATTCTCAATATTCCTCGGGTCAGTGTGATGGTCCATAACAAATGAAGTGAATGATTAGTTAAGAACCTCCTGATTTAAAGACATTGTTGAACTGCCTTCCGCCAACACAATGCTTGCCAAAATCCTTTACTGAATTATTTCTCTTCAGTGTAAAATCTATCAGCGAGATTGATCCAACAATGTATATGGTCATTCTCGTATGCACACATGCCATCTTGCCAACACACATCACCCTCTTTGGTTTTTGTTCTTCTTTTTTTTCCAATTAATGCATTTTTATGGTCTAATGCCCTATTCAAGGCCTCATTGATAAGTGTAAAAAGACACTTATTTACAAAGGTTTTAAGGGTCAATATACTCTTAATTGAATATTATTTTTAACCTCTTTTATTAGATTTCACGAGGTATTGTTCTTGTTTTTTTATGCAAGTACAGGTTTTTAGAGAGTTTGGGGTTGAATTTGCAAAATATTGGAACATTGCATATTTGGAGAGGAAATCATGTAATTTAGCGCTCAATTTGATGTTTAAATGGATGCAATTTGATATGACAAAGTTCGATTGATGTTCGTGAAGTTTTCAAGTGTTTTTCTCTAAAGAAGTACCAAATCACGACCGCGACTATTATCACGATCGCGACTTGTCATTAATATGGCAAAGAAAAAATAGGCAATAATCACGACCGCGACTCATTCTCGTGATTGCGACCTGCACAATATTCAGAAACTTCTTCAACAATTTCTACCGATTGCAAGTTCGTTAACAGCCACAACGGTATCCAACCGTCACATATGAAGAGACACTTATCCAGAATAAAAAGCCACGTGCCTAGGGGTGAAAGAAACACAACTTTTCATCCAAGAGACACAACTTTTATGAAGAGACACAACCCTTCATGAAGAGACATGACTTTCCAACTCTATATAAGGAGATTTCTCCGCAAAAATCATATATAGTTTGCAAGGAGAGCATTCTAGGAGAGTAATTTCATGTATATAAGTGTTGTTAGAGAAACTACATTTGAGAGTTCTTGATTTTCTAGTCTTGAGAAAGTTTATGAGTGAATCGATCATTTCACGATCATTTCATAACTTTTAGAAATTGGTGATTTTCTTGAGAGTGTGTAATTGCAAATCATACAATCAATAAAGTCTTTTGTTCTTCAAATTCGTGCATTTTAAGTTACACAAAGAAAATAAAGTCCGAGAGAAACTTCTATAGGATCGAGACCGGATCACAGACTGACGCAGGACTTGCTTGGAATTGACAACTCCCATGGATAGGAACAACACCATCCATTGCATAAATCGAAAAGGTTTGATCTCCCTTAACTCGTTTGGCATAACTCAAAAACTCTGTTTGTTATTCTACATATACTAGACTTTCACGAAGGTTATAACATGTCTATGTGTCATAATGTGTTTCTTGTTTGACGGTTTTAAGCATGATAATTAAGTCTGGAAAGAACGGATTAGTCTTTGAAAAGGTACTTTAAGGCTAATTACAATTATGGGACAACTAGGTTGAAACTTGGTGTACTCGTGTTTGACTTTAATCACACATACACTAGGATTAGAAAAGTCATCTAATGTGAATTCTACGGTGATGCAATTAATATTAGGAAGTTTAGAACCAAATTTGTTGAAGATATGAAATGCAAGAATTGCTCCTAGTCATTTGCATGATTAATTCTCTACACTAGGTCTATGTTTCATGTCATATACATATCTATCATTTTTCATCATCCTAAATAACAAACCCTTTATCCTTTATTTTATTTTATTTATACCCTTCTCTTGGATTGATTTCTAAAAACTGAGTTCCTTCCCTGTGAGATTGATATTATTTAAAGCTACATCATGACCGTATACGTGCGGTTATCATCATTTTTCTATTTGGTAATCAGTATTGACGACACTTGTTCGAAAGATGAACTCATTATATTATTGAGTAGAAAAGTGGTGAACACATATACAATTGGTCCATTTTAGTATAACAATTTTTATATATGGTATAAAATTGGTATATTAATTTTTAGTTAAAGTATAACACCTTTTACTTTAAATATATCAGTGATGTACCAAAATTTGGAAAGGTATAACATTTTGACACTATAATTATAAAAAGGAAAAACGCATACCCAACCCCATGAGATTGGAACATTTTGACGAATTACCCTATGAAGTTTCAAATGGACCAAATAACTAGTTGAAGTTCGCAAAACCTTAATTACTAACTAGTTGATGCACACATGACCATGTAAAGGCTGTTGTGTGATACACAAGCGCGCTGATGTGGAACGTTTGTCAGTAAAATGAAACACATGGACGCCACGTGGGATGTGTTAATGAAATTAAAATTTAATTAGAAAACTAAAAATGATTCCCCCCAAAAAATTATTTCTCTCCGTTCATTTTCCCTCTTGATTTCACCCTAATGTATATGTGATTCTCCTAATTACTCATCAACGCAAAGTTAAATTCGACGGTGAAATTGGAAAATTTTGAGACGGTGAAGTTGTCGACGTTGATTTTCATTGAGAAGGGGTGAATGACTTAAACTGGTGAATATTAGCTACTGTTTGTGTCTCTATTTTACAACAAACTTAATGCAGCTTTTGGATTGTCAATGATCAATGGAATTACTAGATTTTTTGTTTGTAATTGTGCATTACCATTGGAAACCATGTTCCAGTGTCTGTAATTGTGCATTAGCCTTATCACAAACTGAAATTACATTAAACTAAACTAAAAATACATTACAAGTACACAATACTTTAAATTCACATTTTACATCCTAAACATAACACTAATCACAAACCAACCTAAACCAAACATAAATCACCCTACATGCCATTACACCAATCACAAAATGAACCGATCAATTTTTAGCTAACTGCTTCTCATAGAACCAATAATGTACCCCATGATAAAGCAAAAAAGACACCACACGATAATCTTCCTTCTTCCATTTGCAGGTTCAATCAACTCATCCCCATTCCTTATTTTCTTCATAATTACTTCAATTTCTCCTCCTCCTCGAATCCACTGGAGGGTCATACCACATAAAAAACCCACAATGTCTATCCCTTCCCTGTTAACAGAAATCACAAACAACATCTCTATCATAATTTCATCGAATTTGAAAAGGGAACAAAACCTCATCACCAACACTTATCCCATACTTTCTACAACTGAAATATCGCCTACCCAAATTCACCTCGCTCCATGAAGGTTTAAATCTCACTTCTCCACAGTAGCATTCAGGTATGCCGATTTCTTCCATAACTTCAGTACTTCTTCTATTTTCTACCATTGTTAAATAAAATATAACAGTTTTACACTATAATTATAAAAGTACTATACCATTAATAATTGATTTTCCAATGTGTGAACTTTCAACAAATAATTTAGGTACAAATTCTTCTCTAGCTAGTACCAAAATAAAAGACGAAATATTAGAAAAATTAGAGCAAAAGTGGGAACAATACCTAAGCATAGATCAACTTTAATAAAATAAACATGACCACAACATTAAAGCTCATCATATTTTGCAGCGAATATGCATTGAAAAACGAATGAGATAATTACAATTCAAGAACCAAAATGGAGACTATCTCAAAGGAAGTACAGGGGTTACCATATATCGGTAATGGGACTCTAGTGCGATTAACTGTTACACACATTTTTTTGCTGCAATTGTAAAGCTCAATTTACTGCAATGTTAGTGCTAGTTATATTGCAGGAATTATTGCCTAAAGACCTTGAAGAGAGACCCAACCCGTTTTGTTTTAAATCCAAATTTGTTTTTAAACTCCATTTACCCGGTTTACAAAAATCAACGTTTTGATGAAATTGGCTTTCATATATAAACTCATTTACACTTTATTTTAGGGTTACGTTTTTACTCTCTGCAGTCAAAAGCTTTTCTCTCTCTCTAAAACTTCGTTTACAGTGGAGTTTTTTGTTCTACAGGAAAGGTTACTTGTATCAATTTCCTTTCTGTTTAGTTTTGGTTGTAATCTAGGGTTTATATTACTGCTTTTCTTGATTTTGTGATATCTTTGATAAATTTGGACAATATTGTAACAATTAAGGCCATTCTTTGTTTTTACGGCCACCGTTCAATAAAAGCAACCAACTGATCCTTCCCACCGGCAGATGTACTGTGACGGATTGTTCTTCGAACAAATCTTGAGGAACTGCCTTAACAAATCTCGTATGTCATTTAGTTTTTTGCTATCCTTGTTTAATTTTGTGAAAATTGATTTACATGTGGTATCAGAGCATTAGATCTGCTTCTTGCTTTCGCTAATATACAGATTTATGCTTATTTTGCTTAATTTTGTTGATTTTGTGCTTTCTGAATCCGATCTAGGGTTTCATCTTTATAGATCTAGGTTTAATTACTTTGATATGCTATTTTACATATTCTTATATCTTTTTAGCTTTATTTGTTGCCTTTGTTCGTTAACTGTTCACTGATTCTCCGTGTTTTTGTTTTCTTTCACGGTTTCACTACTCTTGTTCGAGAACTGGAAAGGAAACTCTCTATAGAGCACAGAATTGTTGTTGATCTTCAATTGGTAATATCATAAACTCTCCTTTATTTCTTTCGTATCATTTATCACACTGTTAAAAGAAGAAGTCTTCGACCAAGACTTTCTAAACAAAGGTCTCACTGTAAGATTATTTTAAACTCATTCTCTCCTTATTTTTTTGATGATTCTTAAATATTAATTGCTAATCTGTGTTTGCCTGTGTGCTGTTGTTGTTTGTGATTGACTATTCTGGCTATTTTGATTAGACCTTTGTTAGGTTCTTGTTGTATAGTTAGTTGTCTTTGTTTTGCTGTTACGCCTTTTGTGAACATGACAACCAGATTGATGAACATGCACACTAGTTTTATACCAAGTTAGACCTCTAATGAAGCCTGGTGTTCAGGAGTCGCCACTTAATTAAATTATTTCAGGTCAATTAAGAAAACCCTAAAAATGTAACCAGAGAAGTGTTCGGGGAACATGTCATGATTTTTATTTTGGACTAAATGTAATGCAGGTGAAAGGTGTTTTTTAGTTATTTAACTTGAAACCCGTAATTAATTACAGATTGGCCTACATATCCCATATTGAATAGGGAAATCAAAGTCAATGTAGTTCGGAAAATTGCCTATTGAAAGGCAAGGGATACTTTATGCATGAAGGTGGGCTTTTTAGCCGAGTTGAGTTTATTTTACCAAATTAGTTTATAGACTTTAAGTCTCAATCAATGCTTCTTTTGAAGGCTTTAATGCGATGTGATTGTGTACCTAAATTCAATTTAGGGTTTAGTTGAAGTGGAATGACTTTATGTCAAGAGTTGATTAATTGTGGATTTACCTAACCCATTTTAGGGTTTAATTCCAAGTTGAGTGACTTTATGCCGAAAGGTTGATTGATTACCTAGCTCCAATTTAAGATTTCCTTAATTGACCGTTTTAGGTGATGTTAATGAGAATGTCCATTTTAGACTAGAGATGAAGTGAATGCAAGGAAAAGGGAATAGAGAATTATACCTTGTTCGCCTTGGAACCGCTCCTCAAATCTAGATTAATTCAATTAAGTTTTAGTTTTAAGTTAAAATTTAATCGGGCAGTAATTCAAATGCAATTAAAAATTAAGACTCTGGTTGACAGACAGAAAGCTTCGAAAAAATCGAATAAGGACTTAGAGAGAGAAGAGGCTAGTGCTCCGAATATCTGGGGTCCTGATTACTGAGGCTGAGGGGCCTATTTATAGGCGAAAGGGGAATGAAAGGCGGGAAAAACAAGCTTCTCGACGTGCGCGCGCCGTTGCCCGACGCACATGCGCACTTGACGGCGCTTGTGTGCCGAGCTCAGAGCATGGGCACCGAATGGCGGCGCACATGCGTGTTTGGAGGCGCATGGACGTCGTTGGCTGGCGTACATGCGCCCTTGATGGCGCTTGTGCGCCGTGGTTGGTGCATGGGCGCCGATGATCGGCGCGTGCGTACCGGATGCTGGCGCAAATGCACCGTTGGTTGGTGCATGCGTGGCTAGCTGGATACTTTCGTTCGGTGCAATTCTTCGCGTTTTTCACGATTTTCAAAAGTTCCAGACCTCCGAAAAAAAATCCGAGATCAGTTCTGCGATCCTCATTCCGTTGCAGACGTTTTAAGTGGTATGTTGGCATGCTTTTGGAGACTTTTACCGAAGCTATGTTGTGTCCTTCGACTGAATTTTCGAGCTGAAAAATCGAGTATTCACAATAGGATTTAGAATTCACAAGCTTGGTCCTTGTGGAAATACGACACTTGAATTCACTGTTTATATTTACGTAGCGACCTAGTGCACTTGCTAGATTGTCACGTTGGACACCAATAAGTTTTTGGCACCGTTGCCGGTGAGCAACACACTGAGTTGTTTATTTTTGTGTGCGATTTGGTAGTTTTAATCTGTTTGTTTTAAGTGTGAAGATCTTCTTAGATTTCTGCAGTCTTTGTTGTATGCGAAGAGTAGGATTGCCACAGATTCTGCTAGATCCTGAGATCGAGAGAACTTCCCGTAGACTTAATGGAGCAGCAAGAAGAAGGAGGAGACAACAAAGAATGGCAGGACAAGGAGAAACAGGGGAAGTTCTACCCCCCACCTAGACCAAGAC
>CAOJBJ010269182.1:0-17832 GCA_948291685.1 Euphorbia celastroides
CATTAAATGCATCTTCCTTTTTGTCGAGTTTAGACAGCTGGACATAAGACAAACCAATTTGAATTGTTTGCTTACGTCCTTTCTCAGCGCAGCTTTATATCAGCGAGTTCCTTCCATATGCTTATGTTGACGATCTACTACCGCTGAGAGTCCTTTTCAGCCAGAGCAAAACTAACATCAGCGAGCTGTCCCTCCAGCGTGGCTTCGGTATCAGCGAGGCTGGTCCAACAATAATGAATGGAGATATAAGAAAGTCCGATAAGACACGAAAGACTTGCATGTCATTTTGTGAATATCTATCTTATTTAAAATACATGTTACTGGGAAGATAAAACAGATTAGGATTTTCTAAATTGAAGTAGTTGACGGTTTGTGAGTTAGATTTGTTTAAAGTTGAAAATTTTAAACTAAATACGAGGGAGAAAATTGTTATAGAAAGATTAGAGAGGATTAACGTATACATAAATGAAAAGTTAAAAACCAAGGGAAGGATTTATGTTTATTTAGATAAGAGAAAGAAATATTCCAAACATAATGGTAATCAAAGAGTATAGCAGAGATCTATCGGAAGTATATCCCAACGGCTTTTGCTTTCCCTTTCTTTTTCTTTTTAAATTATTTTGTTTGTAAACAATTTTAGAAACTTCTATTCATCCCATTTTATCACAATTACAAATCAAAGGAAAAATGTCAAATATGGTCCATGCGAATAAAGTGAAAGAAATATTGAAGATTGCACTGCCAAGAAAGTCGTGGTTGTTTCGGAATGGTTGACATATTCCATTGGCTTAATTTTTAAAGCCTAAAATTGACCTCTATGTTCAACAAGTATATTTTATTACAGAATTTTTTAATACAGAATTCAAAGAAAAACGAACAAAAGTACAAATTATGTGCTTTGTGTGGAGCAGAATGAGCTAGTTCTTCTGTGTTCGGTAGATAAATAATTAACCAATTCAAACCCAATCATCAAGTATTTTGAGAGCAACAAATAGGAAATACATTAAAGAATTCTAAGAACTCTATGAAAAACTGTAGAACAATTGTCCCTTGTCGTTCATTGAGTTAAGTAATGATGACGAAGGACTACGAATTAGAAACAAAAACGAAAAAGATGAAACTAATCTGAGGATGCAGTTGTAGAGCGAGACAACGGGGTCGGATCGACCAAACAGGCAGCCAATGCTCTTTCTAAACTATTTACAACTTCAGTCATGGATGGCCGATCTCGTCCTTCGAGCGTTACACAGTCTACCGCTAGATATCCAACATACGCCACCGCCTCTATCTCAAATGGTGTTGGTGGTGGCACCCCAGCGTCCAATACTCTGTGTATTTCATCTTGTACTATGTATGGCACCACATAATCCACCACATTTCTTGGCACTCCGTTTTCATTCTTGTGAATTGCCTTGCACCCCGAAAGCATTTCCAGCATTAAAACTCCAAAGCTATACACATCGCTCTTTTTTGTAAGTTGCTGAAGCCTATAGTACTCGGGGTCCATGTACCCCACCGTCCCTGCTGCAAGAACCGACAAATGCGACTCTTCATCTTGAGGGCCCATATGAGATAGCCCGAAATCTGACACTTTGGCGGTCCATGAATTGTCCAACAAAATATTTGAGGACTTTATGTCTCGATGAATTATAGATGGCACCGTGTATTCGTGAAGGTATTCAATTCCTCTTGCGGCATCCAATGCTACTTTAATCCGTGCTCCCCATGACATCAACGGCGAGTTTTGAAGCTTATGGAGATGATCGTGCAATGTTCCATTGCTCATATATTCGTACACTAGAATTCTCTCGCCACGGTCTTCGCAAAACCCTAATAACCGAACTAGATTCTTGTGATGCAAACGGGATAACGATTCAAGCTCATTAATGAAAGCACTGTCCTTGTCTTCTTGGCGCCGTGATAAGACCACATAGGAGCTTGTGGTTGATGTTTCCGCTCGCTTGATGGCTACTTCTGATCCATCTTCTAAGATGCCCAGATAGACCGAACCGAAACTACCTTTTCCTAGCTTGTGGTCCTCAGCGAAGCAGTTGGTGGCTCGAATTAGGTCTTGCAACGAAAATTCCTCCAAATTTCCGGCATTTCCCAGGCTAGCCAATTGGCTGAGGCGTTTCTCTAAAACATGTGCACCGGTTTGCCGTTTAGTTGCGGAGGCTCCGATCTCATCTAAATGGCCCGAGTCATGAACTCGAAACCCTCTACACTTGCATACCCTGAAGAGGAAAAACCCGAAGCCTACCAAAAACAAAACCGAACCCACAATGCCAACTACGAAGTAAGCTATCATCCTGCCACTCCAGTTCCCACTTCCCGAATCTTCGGGGGAAGGAGGCGGAGGTTGTTGCGTCGGTGGTGGCATAGCCGGTTTGATGGCACTACAATCCGAACAAACATTCCCTTGAGAGCAAAATTTGCCTGATCCTGACAAAACACCGCACCGGCAAACGCTCTGACAGGGTCCAGGCATTGCTTCCCTAAAAACCAAAATCGGGTTTGGGTCCCGAAAACCCCAACAAATCAGAGAAAAATTGAGCTTGTCAACTCCACAAAAGACATCTCGTTTAGTATCAATACTAAGAAACAGAGTATCCCGGAGAGTCTCAGGCAAAGCGTAACCGTTCTGCCCCCAACAAACCAGTGTCTCATTGACCCTCAAACCGCAGCTTCGATCCTCCCCGAGAGCCATTGACTTGAACCTCCCTTGGGGTTTCTGGCCTTCCATTTCGCCCCAACAATGCAATTCAGTCTCATGATCCAGAGCGCAGGCATGATTGAATCCAGCAGCAACTGAGCTGAAATTCCCACTCGGTCTCCCGCTAACGACGCTCGAATTGCTGTTTCCATGGCAGGAAATCGAGCCGGATTCTGATATCCCGCAAACGAATCCTTCGCCCACTGCGATGCTTGAAAAGCTGAGATTCTGCGGAGCCAAGTCGGAGTAGAAATGGCGCCACTGCCAGCAGCGGAGGCGGTTGGTGGGCCTCGAAATCCCGCAGATTTGGGAATTGCTGGATTTGAGCTGTCTAAGCAACGGGCCTTGATAAATTCTCTTGTAATCGGTGATGGATCCGCTGTCGGAGAATCTCCAGCAGACGAGGGCGGAGGTGGAAGAAGCAGAGAAAGCTCTCAACGCACAGATGAAGCCGCTTCCGGCGACTAATCCGGCGTACGAAACGCTTGAATCGTTGACGCCGGGGAGTTGAATTCCGCCGGAGCAGTTGAGAAAGGGCGGGAGATTATCGGAGTAAGTGAAAGCACATACGAAGGTCAGATTCGAAGTGCGGGAAATGGCGAAAGTGGAGAGGGAAAAAGCAGGAGACGAAAAGAGGAGAAAGATGCAGCTAAAGAAGAGAAAAGCCATAGAAGAAGGGATTGGAAAGAAAAGTAAGGAGATTTGATAATCTCATGATGGGAAAGACGGAGAAGAAAAGTGAAATTTGAATGGTCAATGAAGACGAGAGGGAGAAGGGTGTTGTTAATAAGTCGAAGAGAAACGCGGTATGGTGTAGAGAGACCAAAGACTCCGTCGGTGTTTTTGAAGACCGAAATAAATACGACCGAGTTTTGTTTACTTTTCACTTCGTGACGTCACATCCCCTTTCCCACGAAAATTTTTGAAAATGATTTTTTTGTTGAATTTCAATGCTTATTTGATGTTGATTTTCTTTTCCTCCTCTGTTTCAACACACTTCTCTCCGACTATATTGAATCCAACTCGGGTAGACCACTTTGTTAGAGTGAGTGAGTTTTTTCAATGGGGATTCCTTAAGTTTTAAATACTCGAATCTAAAACAATGTTTAAGTAGCACCAATCGAACTTAATCAAACTTTTGGGTTTTTTAAAATTGTACATTATTGACTATATTTTAGTAGTTCAAATTTAATTACTTCTTGTACTCTACAAACTATATTAAAATGCAATGAATGATTAAAATTGAAAGAAATATACAACTTCAACAATCATTCTCACGATTAACAGAATTCGGGATAGTCTATTTTATGACATAAAGTCAATGGATACTCTTAACTATACATAGGACAAGATATGACATAAAAAGATTAATTTGCTTTTATTATGTAACACAATGAATGTAACAACCAATTACATAAATAACACTAGTCTAGAACTAGGGCACACCTAACACTCTTTATGATTGTAAACTCATTACTTTTAGCTTTGAATGAATACTTGAGATCTTTAAAGAATCAGCAACTTCTTCAGCAATCGAATCCTTTATTTATAGGTTGAGCAATAAATTCTACCGTTGAGAAAGATTTAGTCTTGATCGTCGAAGAAGTTTGAACTAATTCATTCAGAACCGTCAATTTTTCCGTTAGACTCAATTAAATGTTCGCTGAAATGGTAGGGATTTGTGCACCAATAAAAATAAAATGGAGCTAAGAATTTTTTTTTTTAAATTGACCCACACAAATTTTGTCTTGTTCTTTGTCTTCCAAATGTTCCGTTATTACCTGCTTCAAAAAAGGTTTTTAGCTTTGTTGTTGTTAGCTACCTGGTTTTGTCTTTATCCGGGTTTTCGACTGATGATATACACATGGCTTTTGAAGGGCATTTTATTCTCATTAATACACAAGGAAGACTGTGTCTATCCAGTTCACGGAGTCCGGACTCTTAGTCTGAAATAGATTCTTTTCTTTGTTTTAGGATTTGTTTGCTTCAAACTTTATTATCTTGTCGGATCCTGATTTCTCAAAGCTTGATCTGGATTGGAAATGCTCCAACAGATAGAACTCAACGATCATGGGAGCTAGACGAAAGAAACAAGATGAGATGGCCGGTTTGTGAAGAATATTACAAAGGGAGTAGAGATAATATAAGTAAATTGGTGACTAGGGTTACAAGCATAAAGATAAAAGGAGCATAGACAAGTGGCACCAATGGATTAAAATCTATAATAAGTGGGATTGTGAAATGAGTATGTTTCAATTTATAGTTCCCCACTGTATCATGTATCACTTGTGGTGCACTCAAAATTGCAACATAATATGTAATTATTGGCAAAAATCAATCTTTGCCACTAAATATACACTTTTTGTGGCAAAATAAAATTCATTCACTATATATTGCCATTTGTGGTGAATTCTTACAATGCCACTAATTAGTGTCAAATTATTTTTTCCACTAAAATTTTCCCGTTAGAAGTGCATTTTTTGTTGTTAAATTGGATAAGAGGATTTCATTCAAAAACTTGAGTAGTAATGGTTTTGGTTTCTCTTATATCGCCTTTGATGACGATTGTGGGATTTCGTCTAGTTATTTTTCCTCTTGTCTTTTTAGTTGTGTTATAAGTGATACACATATTGTTGCCCATACTTCGGTTGAAGACTTGAAGCAGTATGTTTGAATAAGGTATTGAAAGTTGTACTACGATTCTTGAATCTTCTTTGAGTAATGCATTCCTTTTTCCTCAAAGCAAATCAGTACATTCAAAGAAAAAGTAAAGAGTATAAAAAAAAGTAAAGAGTTTTGTTTGATATTTGGCCATAGTCTGAAATTAATATTCTATAGTTAGGGGTGTTGGCTAAATATAAGAACTCGAACTAATTCAACATCCTAACCCACATGTACATAAAAAAATTTCCCTACATAATTAATATATCAAGAATGAACCACATTGGTTATAAGATAGAGTAACATGTCTTTTGATTTTTTTGGAAAAAAATGTGCAATTACACTTAAGTGCCTATCATGTCCCTAGTGTGACTTGAATCCGTGATATATCCTTCAACAAAATAAACTAAGACCTTTGTCACATAATAACATGTTTCCTTATTTGACCTGCCTTAATAGAAGTGATAAGTAGCAAAATCAGCAGTATTATAAATGTGTGTGTGTATTAACCTTGAGTTTATCATCTCAATGAGGATATTAAAGGTAGTAGCTCAATGAAGTAAATAACGTGATATTGATGAAATGGAATTAGAAGGTCCAGTGTTTTCTTGTGAAGCACAAGTGATTATCACATTATTTTTTGCAATTTTGATATAGTTGAATTACAGTTATTTTCAATAACACCTAAATTACAATAAAAGATTTGGGAAAATTAGATGGTAGGAAATAAGGTTGAAATTAATAACATTTATAACAATCTCTTCTAATTAATGTCTGTCTTTATCACTGTAATTTTCCTATTATCACTCTTCATCTTCTCCTCTTCATCTTTCTTTCATTTCTCAACAGATCTCGCTTTCGATCTCATCGGATCTCGCTGCCCGCTGCCGGAGTTCATCTCCATCGACACCCCTGAAGCCGCCAGAGTTTCTCTCTGTCGAAGCCTCCACTTTCATCGAAGCTCATAGTCCCACCACCCTCAAATCCTCTCCTTTTTTCCCGTCAAATCCCCACCGATGCCAGGATTCGCCTCACCGCTGTTAGATCTGCCGTCATCGCTTGAATCCTTACCGATGCCCGGATCTCGCCTCACCGCCCTCTTTTCTTCTTCTTTTTCTTCTTCTTCTTCTTCTTCTTCTTCTTCTTCTTCTTCTTCTCATCTTTTCCCAGTGATATTTGATCTTTGATTTTTGGTGTTATATCAACGATATATCCAGGATATATCATGATATATTGATATATCATGATATATCCTGGATATAACATGATATAATATCCTGAATATATTCTTCTTTTTGTTGATTTGTTGCTTTGATTTTCAATTTATATATACATTAATCTTAATTTTTGGTGTTATATCAATGATATATCCTGTTATATCCTGGTATATCCAGGATATATCCTAATACATATTCTGACCGCGTTTTTTAGATTAAGAACGTGCTGAAGTGTAAATATTTTGGCTGTTTAGTCAGTGGATGGTATTATTTTGCTAAACTGTGTGTTTTGCCCAAATCTATGTTTCATATTGGTTATTCCATGTAAGTTACCTAAAAAAATTCCATTTGCAGGACCGGCCTTGAGCAGGAGCAAGGTGAGTGACCGCTCAGGACCCCGAATTTAAGGAGGAACTCAAATTTGAGTTTGAGGTTATATACGTAGATATATGTTTTGTATTATATAAAACATAGATTGCAAAGGCTGAACATGAAAAGCGCATTGTCTAAGTGGTTAATTCGTGCGTCCCCTCCCCTGCTATTCCGCGTCCGAATCGCAACAACCCCAATTCTTCTTTCCCTTTTTCTGGATTTTCCCTTTTCCTTTTTTTTTTGGATTTTTTTAACCCAATTAAAATCCAATTAACTTCTTTCAACAAACAATTAAGAAGCCCTTAGTTTTATGTACAGTTTAATTGTTTGAACTTTCACAAACTCTTAATTCTAACTACAAAAATTAAAATGAAATTATATTTTTTCAACCAACTAAACTTTTTTATTTTAAAAAACATAATTCAATTTAATTAGAAAAATTTATAAGCACTATTATATTTAAAAAAAATATAAAATCAGTTTAATTGTTTGATTTCTTTAATATATAATCCATTAAATAGATAAATTTTCTTAGTAGACTTATATATTTGTGTGTGAAATTTTAAATTTTTGTTATTGCAAACTTTAATATATTTGTAACTATAGTAAAAATATTAATAGAAAAATAGAGGCATTGCAAATAATAACTACATATACAGAACGAATGCGACAACGAAAACTCAACAAACAAAAGTGCAAGTGAATATGATAATTTTTAATTTAACAATAACATTTAAAATATCTAGTATTAGAATTATGTCAACACTTAAAGGAACTCGGTGTAAGCTATGCTGACTTTGTTTTTTTCAAAAGTACCATTACTTTGCCCCCTTATCACCATTAGATTAGTGAGTTGAAATCCAATCCAATGATTATGGTGATAAAGTAAAGTAAAAACAAAGTCACCATTGAATAAATATTATAACCAAAATCTTATTGGATAATTTGATCGATATTATAATAAAAATTTTTTAGTTTAATTGGGTCTATATTTATTTTTCGATCGGGGCCATATATTAGCGGGATGGCCCTGTCCATTTGTATGACTCACTTGACTTATGATTCACAAATGCTTTTGAAAAAGAAATTATAATTTACAATACACAAAATCGAGACTTTGGTGAAGGAGAAGAAACTCGTTTTTTCACTAATTAGTAAACATATAAAATTACGAAAAATATAGTTTTATTATTTGTAGGATTAGATGACAGTTTAATACATTAATCAATTGATTAACATTGCTTGTAGCAATAACAATGACGTATGAAACCTTTGCATTTACCACGCTGAAAATTTTCAGATATGCAAAGTTTATAACATTTGGTGCTTCTAAAGCATGGTCCTCTATACTTTAAACTTTTTGACTTACATTCCCTTCCTTCTGTCACCTTTGTTCCCATTTCTATAGAGTATTTTGAAACAGTTATCAATATGTACAATAACTAAATATTTAAGACAAAGCACATATATTATGAGAATAATGAATATTAATATATGGCTAAATACATTTATTTCAGAAATTTTCTCTAATAGCCGTTTATCCTTTTAAACTTTCCTCTAACTTAAACGTGTTTAATATTCCACTTCCAAACCTTAGAATGCTACATGTCAACTTTTAATTTGTCATATTTGAAATGTCAAGCGAATTAGAAATTGACACATTGCGTTAGAGGGAAAAAAAAACTTGTGCATGCTTGTATTTTAAAAGATGTAAACTAGTACATTTTTGTAAGTTTCAGAAGGCGTGAAGAATTATTAGAAGTTCAGGGGGGCGAGCGGTTATGATGGACAAACTAAGAAGGTCCAAATGTATTTGGCTATTTTTTCCATAGCTCAACGTCAACATATGACTTGTATCATAGCAGGGACTGGGAAAATAATCAAATTAAAGTTGACGCTATTGAATGAAAATAATGTAATTAAATTGTTATGAAAGCTAAATTTAGCATTGGAAACGAGTAGCAAGCAAAGCAAAACAAAGCAATGAAAATGATTTCAATGAACCCATTCTTGATCTAAATTCGTAATAGTATTTGATTAATTTGAGAAATGGAGTGAGCGAATACTTATGGATAGGATCTCTTTATAAAGCCATAAGCTTGTGTTTATTTTAATTATTTAATCTTTCTTATTTGGAAATAAGTATCAACATTTTTCTTTGAGATCCCCCATCTCACATATTTAGTTTAGTATTAAATTATTCATACTTAAATCTACTATTTTGAAAATCAATAAGATTGCTTTATCTAATTGATTACGTATGTTTTTATTTCTTTTCTTCTTTTTGGTGGCAGAGTTGAAATTTCTACATTTCTTTTTATTGTAAAGGTTATGGTAATTTTGTGTTTTTTCTTTCTTTGCCACCATCATTATTGGATTAAATTTCATCTCACTAATCCAATGATGATAAAGAACAAAATACGGTTAAATTTAAAAAAAATCACTATAAAATATACCTTCTTTTTATGAGATAATTAGAACTACATTTTTGATACTTTATTAAATTCAAAGAGCCGGGTTTTAAACTCGAGTCTATACGAAATCTCCCTCCCAATCCATTTATTCACAATTTAGTAAATAAAAATATACCTGTTCTTCACTCCCTCTATTCACTTTTATAAAATAAAGTGGTAAAAGATATCTTTGTGACTTTTCAAAATACACAAATATCTCATGCACTTTGGCAATGTTTTTTTATGAAGTTTAAAATATAATCCAACTTTTTTCTCATGTACTTATAGTCAAGAAAATTTAGATAATTTTGATTATTATCCATACTTCAAAAGAAGCCCATTTCCTATGTTTTTTCACATTCGTTTTTCACTGCAGTAAGGTAGAAAAGGTGTGGTACAACTGATATCAAAATGGGATAAGTCTTTTTTCTTATAACTTGAATGAAGATGATATGTTAGTTTTTTTTAACCCGGGAGATAGAGCTATCAGTTTTTCATTGGATTGGTTTTTCTCAATAGATTGGGAAGTCATGCATATCTCACTATGATTACATTATATCAAAGTACATTGCTCCTCGAGATGTCTTAACTAAGACCTCAAACTACTAAGATGTACTTTAATCAAATGTATATTTCGCTAATGTCACTTCTCTACAAGCAACGAAATACTCCTCCCTACTATGTTTATGAGTCATTAATCATATCTTGACAACTCATTTCACAAACGAAATGACGTTACTATACGCGTAACATATCTTAGAAGAGAACTCCTAAAGAACCAGCCAAAGTATAACAACGATTGAGCAAGATGATTAGACTCTCAAGTCAAAGGATACTTGTACAACTACTGTGAAGAGATAATCATTGGCCCATGATAGTAATCTATATAATTTCTTATGGGTATACAAGATACTTCTCTCAAAGTATGTCCATGTATCACTTAATATCTCATTTCAGCTTATTGAAATTAATTGTTTTGTCTAACTAAGGAGTGTGCTCACATGCACCCTATAAATAATTTTAAATAAAGTATCGTTGCATTAATAAGAACTATCTTAATAAATAATTAAACGCTTTTGTACATTATACAACAAAACCTTGATAAATGAATACTTTTGGGACAAAAAAATTACTCATTTGATAAAATTATTTATTTATAAATTAATGAATATAATTTTTTAGGCTTTTTTATAATTATATTATTTTGTACTAAGTTTGAATATATCTAAAACTCACGATAATTATAACTTTTATACAAACTTTAATTATGTTCATATTTCTAAAATTCTAAAAAATATGACTTATTAATGTGTTTGAAAATTAGTCATTGAATAAAATGTATTAATGATATATTATATAAATAAAAATATATTTTATTAAGCAAGGTTATTCATTAAACTTAATGAACTAAGTTGAGACCGAAGAAATTTATTCATTAAAGAAAGTTATTCATTTATCGAGATTCTATTGTACACGTTAAAATGAAAAAGGGCTAATATATCTCAATAGTAGTTTCCAAAATAATCTATGGATTTATTATGGCTTTATACATGATTTATTGAAGGAATGAGTAACAAACTAAAGTTATGTACCAAGTTATCATTAACATCCTTTAGAAGAATAATGCCTATATTTTAGTTAACTTTGAGAGTACGTGTTTTGGCAAGACAAATTTAATCTATTCAAGGACATTAAATCTTTTGTATACTACTTTACAAAAAAAGTTTGATAAAAAAACATACCAATATGAATTCAGTTTCAAAGATAAAAAAGAGATGAGAAAAAAAAACATATCAAAAAAATTGTTTTGTTAGATAACAGAGAACAATAAGGATGAAAAAAATATACATTTTATGGGGATTTGAGTAAAGATTGTAACTAGAAAAACCAAACAGTTAAAATATAGATTACTAATTTTTTTCTATTTTTATATTTGAATAATTTAGTTGAAAAAAAAAAATAATTGATAATTGCCCCATTCAAATTAAGTAATTTTTTTAGTGAAATTGACATGCGTATAGGATTTTTATAGATTAACGACATATTTATCTCTAGAACAATTTAATTACATTATCTATGTTTTTCTAAATTTGTATTCTCACTCATCACGTTCTATATATAATCGCCCCTTTTCTTTTGTTTTGTTTTTGTGGTTCTCATTCTATGACTTATGTTCTTCCTCTTTTGATTTTGTTCTTCTTTTTTCTCTTTGATTCTTGAATGAATTTCATCTCTCCATTCTTCTAGATATATATTTTTCTTCCTTTTTTCGCTTATTTATTTGTTCGATTGAGGTTTTAACTTTGGATCTTGATCGAACATTCAAATAAAATTCTTTGGCCAAATACATCGAGAACCCTCCTAAACTTGTCTTGATTTTTCTCACGCCTCCTGAAGTTTCAAAAGTTTCTCTCGACTTCTACTGCAATTTCAATCCCGATTTTAATTCTTATTCCATTCAAATTCTAGTTTTAATTTGCTTGATTTTCTGTATTTTAATGTTTCTGATTTGCAATCGTGATGAAGATGATGTACAAAGGATGCATATATACAAGGTGTTTGATGAAACACTTCCTTAGTAATTTCAATAATGAGAATGATATGTATAGTATATGTAATAACAATGTAATTATTATGTAATATATAAATACATATGAAGGAATCCATCAACGAAAAAACAACCGCGACGGCGGAATGACCGGTTAAAATTTTTTAAAATTCAAATAGAATCGTGTTTCTTTATCAAGCACCATTCAATGATTTCAAACCGATGAGATACAATATTAGAACAAACTCACCCAGATGGTCTCCATAGGAGACGATTGAGCGAATCCACATGGATGAAAGCTAATCAAGAACAAATCATGTTTAGATGGCTGACAAACTCATTCAGCTTCGCCCCTATTCGTCGGTTCTCAAATTTCGCTGTCCCGATGCCGGATCTTGCCGTCTCGCCGCTAGATTTTGCCGACTCGTCGGCGAATCTCGCCATTTTACCACCCCGCTCTGTTCTTCAGTCCATCATCATCGTTTTTTTCGGATCTCGCCGGAAATATGCAAATCCATCACCGTCCCGCCATCTGAGCTCGTCGTTTTTCGGCGAATAGAGAATGGAATCGTCGAACAGAAATGGAATCGCCGAGGTTTTTTTAAATGGAATTGATCGGGAAATGAAGAAGTCGTAAGAATCCCGTAAAACTATGATTACTTTGTGTTTGTGTTAGTGTTAGGTTTTATTAGAAACTGCTACGTATGGATCTTAGATAGGGCCCAAAATCGGTATTTCTATGTTTTGCCCAATAGAAAATGGAGAAACACCGTTGGACTTAGATCTAACTTTAAGCCCAAAATTGAAAAGCCCACTACATACCTGTCCGACTCACACCTCGCAGCGACTCAGTCATAAACAGAAAGCTCCAACGAATTGAAGAAAATTCTAGCATTTTCCCGCCAATTCAAACATCTAGCTTCGTTTCTCTCTTCAACTTCGCACTGCAACTGTTTTTACTTGCTCTCTTCTGCTATGGTGAACAAACTATCTTCAATTGAATCAACTGAAATGGAAGCCACCACCACTAGAAGAAGAACTAGCAGCACAATCAGAAGGCCCCTTTCAGATCGTACGAACACAATCGATACCTTGAATCCATCTCAATCGTCTTCTTCTTCAACCAAAAATTCTTCCTCTATTCTCAAACCTAGGAATTTGAGTACGCTCGGCACCGCCAGAGCTTCCGTCGCGGCTAATCCTGGTAAAACCCTAGTCTACCACGCTACTGGATCTGGCGCCACCGCTAGCGGTAGGAGCGACCACAAGGTTGCGAAATCTATCGCAGATTCGGTCCCCTTGTTTTCCACGCCTTCCCGGACTCTGAAACCCTCTGTTCCTGAAGGTGATTTTGCGGTTCTCTGCTTTGAGTTTGATTTTTAGGGTTTGGAAATTGGGGTTTTATTCTTCGTGATTACTGAGTAGTTTTGTGCATTTATTGTAACAACGGGAGTTTATTTTGGGCAATTCCTCGGCAATTTGGTTTTGATTTACGGCTATTACATCAAATTGGTTTCCAGATTTATATCTGGAACATTAGTTTGAGAATCACAGATGTTAGGATTTGTTACTGATTGATCTGATATTTGGCAGGTACGACTAGGGATGAAGTTTTGCAGCCATCTTCAGTTTATGTTCGTAGACAATCTGCAGATAAAAGAAAGAGAAAGGAGAAGGAAATTTCTGTGCCTA
Source organism: Euphorbia celastroides (assembly GCA_948291685.1). Classification (NCBI taxonomy): domain Eukaryota; kingdom Viridiplantae; phylum Streptophyta; class Magnoliopsida; order Malpighiales; family Euphorbiaceae; genus Euphorbia; species Euphorbia celastroides. The sequence continues at coordinate 13,657 of CAOJBJ010269182.1, forward strand.
AGAGTTGTCTGCCTGCTGTAAAAACTCGATCAAAGAGGTATAAATCTTACTCGGTTTTCTCCTCTTATTAACATTGCACTGTGATAGAAAGTTGAAATGCTGGTCATGAGTCAGTCATCATATTATAGGTGCATTTGACTTCTGGTAAGTATAATACATTTGAAGCACTCAAGTGTATGATAAAATCTGGGTTCTATTTGGCCTTTGAGATGTTGATGAGTAGGCGGCTTTTGAAGCTATACCTCTGTGGCAAACAGCAAAAAATACTTGGATCTTTTTCAGAGAGATGCACTAGTTTCTCAATTCTACAAGCTGGGACTGTTTTGAGTTTTCTATTTGGTTTGTGAGACTGAGTAGCATATTCTAGGGGTAAAAATGAACAAAGAAAAGGAAAACTTGCTTGAGTCTTTGTTTGTTTATGTGATCATAATCAGAAAAAATGTTGCCGCTAATCTCAAGAACACTATGGCATGCAAGATTGCCATTTTTAATAAGTGCATGTGACGTTTTGATGCCCTGTTTTATATTGTAATTTGAGTTATCAAACTCTTATGATTCGGTCCACCAAAATTAAATTGTAGTCTATGAGATGAATCAGATGAGAAAAGTTAGGGCACAAAACCTGGGCAGTTGGGCTGAAATTATCAGAATTCATTTGATATGGTTTAGTCGCAGTCAACTTAAAAATGAAATTATCTTGTTATAGCTAGATAGGGCATCAGGACAAAATACAATGTTGAAAAACAAATTTCGGAATGTACTTAAATTGGAAGAAAAACAATTAGGATACAAAGTCTATATCGATGAGCATCAAAGAATGAAAGGGGCAATTGTGGAAGAAAAAGCAGAAAACAATCATGGCTGCCATAACAGTTTCCTTAATTAGGATCATGCTTGTGTATGTGATTTGTATTTTAAGCATTTCTTTCACTGATATGATTTCTTTTATACATATATACGTAATTTGAATTTCTGAAGTATCATATAATAATTTCATAATGTTAAATGCTCTATTTATATTACTTGATGAACTTGAATTAAGACTTATCTCTCGATTCAAGATTTACTAAATTTGGATTTTGATTCCTGATCTGGAGACTGACAACTAGTGAAACTAAACATTATTGTCTTGACTTTTGTGTAGGGAGAAAATGAATGAAGATGGAGAATCCAAATCTTGTCCAGCGCCTAACAGAAAGGTTTGGAGATCAATAGGCTCGTATTATTATCAGTGGATAATCCTTTTACCATTAAGCATTAGATTACTGTAATAAATAGTAATTGTTACTATTTCTTTCTTATGCTCTTGCAGAAGCGACGCGTGGCAGTGCATTCCTTACCACAAGACTTTATTGAGCAGCAGAAAGCTTATTTTGCAGAAGTTGACGCTTTCCAACTGTCGGAAGAGGAAGTTGACCAACTTTCAGACTGATGGATTGAGTATATAATAACATCACGTTGTATAGCTGTGATATGCTACTGGAATTTTCGTTTACTAACTATATGTTGTAAGCACGTAGCACTGGATTTTGTGTAGTTTAATGTACAAGGAAAGATTGTAGTTGGTTAGAGAAAATCATGATAATTGTATCAGAGTTAAAAAGTTTGAGGTAGTATTTGGTTTACGAAAAAAGATGAAATATGTGATCACATGGTGAGTTCTTGCTCTTGAATATAAAGCTCTTACTTTCTAACTTTAGATTTTCCGCTCTTTTTCGTATTTGCTACTACAGACAATTCAAGTTACCTGTAAAACTGCTGGTTTTTGTTACACCTTGTTTCAGTGATAATTTCGTTCTTCATATACATTTTCCATGTGAAAGAATTCCATATAGAACTAGATTTCCGTTTATTAATTATTTTCGAGTCTCGGATTTACTAGATGAATGCAAACTAGAACAGGATTGGGAGAGATGATACATTCACTGGTAGGGTCCGAAGCATACATTGAGAAAAGGGAAGACAATAGTTGGATGTAAGAAAGGCAAGCGTTTGTTAGAAATTTACAAAGCACTCCTGGCAGTGTGTTATTAGTTGAGGTAAATGTCCCTTTCCCTTTTAATAACAACAATCATTGTCAACTGATTTATCACATGCTTGTATTGGTTTTCAAGGCACGCCTTATGGATGCATTAGATTGAACCCGTTGAATGTTAGGAACGGAGATGAATTCAAATGGCACATCATATGTATCAGTTTCATGTTATTCTCTTGTGAGAGAAATATCTGTATATCTGGATTCTGAGCGATTCTTTTTTCCATTTTATCATTCTATACAAGCAGATGTTAAATGGGCTGATGTTTTCTTATTGCAGAAGCTGATGTTTCATTCATATGTGATGTCTGTAAATTCGAGTTTATGGTCACATCTTGAAGCAATTTGCAATTGATTCCAAACAAGACATTAGACAGATCATGTTGTTGAAATGATTTTGTTTTCTTACAAATTAATAAACTAATAAAATTTTCCGCTAGGGCTCTCTTCTCGCCGCCCAAAACGGAAATGGACGGCGAAAAACTCAGTTGCCGGCGGTGGTGTACAACCTGCTGCTAAGCCTAAGTCGAACTCTCCTAATCCGAGTTATTCTTCTTTAGGGCCATCTTCTCCATCGTTGAATGGTGGAAACCCTGTTTGTGTACAGAGTTATAATGGTATCCAATCTGATTCAAAACTCGTTGATGTGGAGAAGCAAGTTTCCGATCCAGGTGCTAGTTCATCTGAGAAGATTGATTTTCATACTCAAGCGAAGAAGGCTTGGGAAAGTTTTCGAGATCCTACTGTATTAGGTGACAAACTATCTTTTATTCCCCCTATTGTTAAAGATGGATGTAAATTGGGTGTGATTAATATTGAAGATGTTGTTCAAGAGGAATTGATTTTGGAATGCCTCTGTCATTTGTGCCGTTCTTGGTTCAAAACCCCCTCTAGTAGTTTTTGAAGGATTTTTGCGTCGAATTTGGGCTGATTGTGGTATTGAGAAAGTGATTAGACTGGAGAACAATCATTTTATCGTGAAGTTCAAGGAGATTGGTATGAGAGACCGTGTAGTTGAGCCGACCTTGGGCAGGCGATTTTGATGTGCTCAAAGGGGTAAAATCAGTTCCAATTTGAGTGAAGTTGCCTCATCCTCCTCCTAAGTATTGGAATGAGAAATCTCTTAGTGCTGTTTGTAGTCTGCTTGGCACACCGCTTATGACTGATCAAGTAACTAAGAATAGATCATTTCTGACCTATGCGAGAATTTTGGTTGACTACGAGTGGTTTCCGGTGATATGCAAACTTTGTCATAATATGGGACATTTGGAGTCTGATTGCAGGGGCAAAACCAAACGTGTTTAGCAACCATAAGTGATTGAGAGTCAGACTCAGATGCTTAATAGTGAACCAGTCAAGGTCAATGAGGAAACGACTGTACCTGGAGCTTCAAATGCGGACCTGGTTACAAGTGTGAATGTTGATAAAGGAAAAGAAGTTATGGAACTAGTTTTGGTTGCTACTGTGGAGGAACCGTGGATTAATCCTCGTAGGCGTAAATCTCAGTCTAGCTCACAATCTGATCTGCACAATACTATTTTTCATGGGGGGACTATTAATTTGGAATGTCCGAGGCCTGAACAAGCCGTTTAAACAAAGAGCTGTTAGGGAGCTTTGCTCCTTGAATAAAATAGAGATTTGTGCTCTATTAGAAACAAAGTTGAATAAAGAGTCAGTTGTTAAATTTGTTAATAAGTATTTTACGGGTTGGAAGTTTTATTCTAATCTTGATGTTTGTGATGGGGGTCGTATACTACTATTGTGGCGACCTGACTTATTTGATCTTAAGGTGATAGGGACGTCAGTGCAACTTATACATTGTGAAGTTTCTGTTGTGGGAGTTTCTACTAATTGCCTTTTCATTGCTGTTTATGGTTTCAATACCGTGAGGCAGAGATTATCTCTTTGGGATCAATTTCGGGGTTTTGATACGAGTGTTCCTTACCTGATTGGTGGAGATTTCAATACAGTTTTTTCTGTTAATGACAAATTAGGTGGTCAACCAATCCATTCTAATGAATTAAAGGATGATGTTAGTTGGTTGCAGAATGCCTCTATGGAAGAAGTTAATTGTATGAGGCCTAAGTATTCTTGGTCTAATAGGCAAATGGGTGATGCTAGAATTTTTTCTAAACTTGATT
>CAOJBJ010269373.1:0-12972 GCA_948291685.1 Euphorbia celastroides
GCGAGTTCCTTCCATATGCTTATGTTGACGATCTACTACCGCTGAGAGTTCTTTTCAGCCAGAGCAAAACTAACATCAGCGAGCTGTCCCTCCAGCGTGGCTTTGGTATCAGCGAGGCTGGTCCAACACCTTCTATTGTAAGAATATTTATTCTTGTACGACCTTTGTGTCTTATGTTTATATTAAAGATAAAGTTTATAGTGAATGATTCTAATATAAAAATTGATACAATGATTGATCAATCTCGGTAAATGGATTAGAATATGGGTGAACCGGTAATCCTCAGCTCTTGCTTTAAAATGTCATGGATATATTTTTCTCTATTATTATAAATATACATATGAGTAATGATTAAATTAACTTGTAATTAATTACACAATATTTATATGTAAATGAATTAATATTATGCATTAAAAGAAAGGTATGGTACATAAAAGAAATAAACATGGCTATAGTAAGGTGAAAAGAAAATCATGGTCATTGTTTATGAAATAAAAAAAATGGCTATAGTAAAATTAAATTAGAAAAGATGTGTATAGTTTGTAAATTAGAAAAATGTGGCAACAATACATCATGGTTTAAAAAATGTAAATATTATTTCTTTTATGTACTATACCTTTCTTTTAATTTATTATTTTAATTCATATAAATATAAAGATTATGTAATTGACTATAAGTCAATTTAATCCTTACTTATATGTATATCTATAATAATAGAAAAAAATATATCCATGACATTTTAAAGTAAGTACTGAGGGTTATCAGTTATATCAGAGCTACCTTGTTCTGGAATTGTTTGTTTGAATTTAAAGTTATTGGATTAACACGATATAATTTTGATAATAAAACTATAATATTGTAATCCATAACAGCAATCGAGATATATCCAAGATCTATTTGTTTAGAATTGAATGATTTGAATAATAATTTAACACAAAAACATACCTTAATTAATAACTAGTCAATCATCTAATATTCTCGGACTCCATAATAATTCTTTTAACCATGTTATTTTCCTCCCGTAGCTTTTTACTTTAAGTATTTGTTTGTGGATAAGTAATCGATTTCTTTATTCCTTCTCTATTAGTGCATGCATGTAGACTTTATCTTATATATGTGTATTATAATTTCTTTATGTCGTCATGACTTAATGAAGTCCTTAATAAAATTTCATGACTCTTTTATGTCGTGATACCTTTGATATTTCATACCCATCTATAGTCTCTTTTATGCCATTATGCCATATATAGTATCCTTTTAATACGTACCTTTCTCATTTTTTTAAATAAACAATCTATAACCTCACATTCTTACAATTTTAAATTTTACAATCAGACAACTCTTTGGTACCTTCAGTGCGGAAAGGATATTGATGTGTTTCTTCATCAACATTCCTTTGTGAGCTTTCATCAGTTTCTCAAATTTCCTTTAGAATCAAGCTTCGTCATAAGCTCCGACCCTTGTGGTTTTCCGATGGCATTTGGCTAGATAAGAGAAGAGTTGTTCACCCCGTACCTACTCACTGCAACTCAGTAAATGTATGAAATTTAGTTTCATAAATAACGCAGGTGATTGAGTTTGCAATTCTAAAAGGGCAGTCGAGAAATTTGACAATAAAAGATTCAAAATGATCTATTTGCATGGGTTGGTATATAAAAATCATGAGAAGAAGGGATTTATAGTACATAGAACATATCTGGGCGATGAAATTCACTCAAATATTCTTTAAAATTGTTATGAACTGTAAAGAATTCTAATCCCAGGTGTATATAAAGTATAAACAATTTAGCAGATGACCAAAGTTAAGGCTTTTTGGGTTGGGCTTTGATATGGGTAAAACCACAAAGGTTTTGCCGCCATTAGAAATAATAACCATAATCGATTCATGTGGGAAATATCGTTTTCTTCTCAAAAGGAATATACAATCCCAACAAAACGATAATAACAAATGGCGGACACCAGAGATGACAAAATTACTACCATAGCCACTGGAAGCTTCAGTCATGGCTTCTATGCTCCTCTCTCACTTCTCAATTTCTTCTCCTTCTTCTTCTTCTTCATCTTCGCTCTCTTCCAATTTCAGCTTTCTTTCCAATTCCCAATCTCTCTGTTTCCCAATCAGAAAGCCCTTAGCTCTTAGACAGAGCCGCCAAGCCCTCGCTGTCTCCGCCGCTCTTGAAGCCCTAATCTTCGATTGCGACGGCGTGATTCTGGATTCCGAGCATCTCCACCGCCAAGCGTATAACGATGCTTTCGCCCACTTCAATGTGCGTTGCTCTTCCGAGATTCTCGTTTGGGACCCCGACTTCTATGACCAGCTTCAGAACAGCATCGGCGGCGGCAAACCTAAAATGCGATGGTCTGTCACTCCTTTTCCGATGCTCGATTTCATTTGATTTCCTTTCAGTTTTTCCAATTATTGGTCGAATTTTTTTTATCTTGATTAAGGTATTTTAAGGAGTATGGGTGGCCTTCTTCCACTGTTTTTGAGACTCCTCCAGATGACGATGAGAGCCGAGCCAAGTTAATCGATACTCTTCAGGTGTATTTCTTTCTTTGATTTTGTTTTTTGAAGAAGAGATTACTGGCTCGATAATGAGGAATGTTTCTGTTGCTATTGTAGGACTGGAAAACTGAGAGGTACAAAGAAATAATCAAATCAGGAACTGTAAGGGGCATTTATGTTTTCCTGTTGTTTTTACCTTCTTTCAACTGAATTTTTGCTTGTTTCCATTAAAAAAGAAGAGTTTGTTGGTTTATATTGATATGCCTTCGATTAGGTGGAACCTCGGCCTGGAGTCTTGCGATTAATGGATGAGGCCAAAGCTGCTGTAAGAGACTAGTTTTGCTGTTTCTTATGGTGCACTGCAAGTTTCTTCTAATTACTCATTTGTCATACACAATGTCGATTGATATAGTTGCTCAGCATTTCTATCCCTTTACATTTGAAAATAATTGGAATACAATTGCTCATTGCTTTTTCAGGGAAGAAAATTAGCTGTTTGCTCTGCAGCAACTAAAAGTTCAGTTATTCTCTGTCTCGAGAATCTTATTGGAGTTGTAAGTCTACTCAGTAAGATATGTGAATCTTACCAGCATTTGGTGTCGGTGTTGTAAGTCTTTACTGCATAGGATTCTAATTAGTGTCCTTGTTTTGTAGGAGCATTTTCATGGTCTGGATTGCTTCCTTGCAGGTAGGTTGTCGCTATGTATCATATGAGGAAGAAAGAAAAAACATTAGAAACATTAGAATGTTACTTGGTTGTCATTTTATAATGATTTGTGGTCAATTGAAGCTAGAGATGAAACATTTTGATGCCTTTATTTTGAATAAAAATGTCCTTGGTTACTGAGTTTACCCTTTATTTTGTCTCCGTTTTCCCAAGCTTTCAAGTTCATTCTTTTGAGTACATTTGGCACGTTTCGTCATACTTGCAGTTGATGATGTGAAGGAAAAGAAGCCAGATCCATCAATATACATAACAGCTGCAAAGGTAGCTAATCTTATAGATGATCAAATAATTTATTCACTCAATACCAGAGACTGGGAAAAAAAAGAAGATAAATATATGGTTTACTTTTGAACTATGAAATTCTGCAATTACTTTATGGTCTTGGAATTATTAAGGATGTGAACTCTCTAAATTGTTACCATGTGCAGAAGCTAGGCATCTCAGAAAAAGATTGTGTAGTAGTGGAGGACAGTGTCATTGGTCTACAGGTAGGCTTTGTATTTCTACCTTCACTCATGTTAGGACTTCAGGCTAAAATCTTGCTGAAGTCCAGAGAAGTGTTGTTTGGTTTGTTTATATTTATATTTCGAAGCAGACCAAATATTTTACCAATTGTTTTGTACACCATTCACGTCATGCTTATATCATGCCAATGCTATGTTTGGAGCTTTTTATACCATGCTTATAACATGTTTATCCCTTGCTTATAGCTTTTATACCATGCTTATGAAATTTTTAGGCCAGACCCATTTTTGCTCTGTGCCAAATTCCTAGTTCTGTCTTACCGTCCAAAAAATGTATGTGTGTATTTATTCAGAGAAAGTAATTAATGCATGAAATAACCATAAAAGCACTAGGATCTCACAAAATATCATGAATGTAGGCTGCAACAAAAGCTGGAATGTCATGTGTGATTAGTTACACATCTTCAACAGCCAACCAAGTAAGTCATCTCTGTTGTTTCTCACAACTCAAGGAACTCAATGCCAGATAATTGATTGTCCACTTTATGTATATTCAAATTCAGGATTTTAGTGATGCTATCGCAATATATCCTGATTTGAGTAATGTGAGGTATGATGTTCATGCAATTTTTCAGGCTTATAAACCCCAAGAAACTTTTTTTTTGCTAGAAATGCATTTTACATTTTGGCCTATCAATTCTGCAGTTTAAAAGACCTGGAGTTATTGCTTCAAAATGTTGTTGCTACAAGTTAGAGGGCTTGTATATTGCTTAATCAAGACTTTGATGTGATAAATTTCATCAATTGAAGGTATTTGGCACGACCATTTTTTCTGTACGAGGTAATGTTTCTTGATTATCTGCTCCGAAATACACTTATTCAACATTTCCGGTATGATTTATATGGGGGATACTGTAACTATGCAGAAACGTAACAAGGTAAATGATTTATGTATTTCCAAGAGAGCAAGATAAACGATCATGCTTTTTGCAGAGTTGCATTTGAAGTCTTGTATGCTGTATATATCTCAAGCTGTAATATTAACTTCTGATATGTAAGTTTTTAAATTATTTTTTCCCTGACAAATAAATGCTTGGTAATAAATTGCTAAGAATGGGATCACACAGTAAGACCCCTGCTTTAAATACAGTAACCATAACATACAAAAACAGGGGATCCACATTAAAATGATAGAACATCCTATTGTAAAGATGAATTCCATTCATTAAAACAAAAGTTATAGCCTTGAAATTGTATCTTTTGTTTCTTAGTGAATGGAATTCAACTAGATTTGTCCTAGCAGTAGTACCAGTAACCAAATAAACTGATTACACATGTGAAGTACTGCTGTTAGATGGAAAAGGAATATTAATTAATAAAGAATAAAAATTAAAACATTCAAATAATGGAACTTCAAAATAATTCCTATTATTGCTTCACATATTATATTAAACTTGCAGATTACAACTTTTAATACAGAGCTTACACATGTGAGTTAATACAATCAAAACACATTCAACTAAAATATTTTCTTATCTTTAGATGGACTATATGCCATAAAAAGGCTTAATGCATCATTAGGTCCTCCAGCTTTTTCCTAAAAAACTTTTAGGTCCCCAATCTTTTCAAAGGACCCAGCAGGTCTTTCAACTCTTAAAAAGTATACCTTCTAAGTTCCTCAGACACACAAAACCACTCCCACTCAAGAGAGTGTGCCACACACGCGCCACGTCAACTGCTACGTCATCTGTCGTTGAAAAATTTTTTCACTGGAATTTTGTTACCGAAAAATTGTCGAAGTCGCCAAAGTTATGTTGTTGTCGCCGGAAAAGTCCACCATCGAAATTTTGTTACCGGAAAAGTATATCAACGTCGCCGGAAAATTTTCAATCACCGGAACAGTTAGCCACTCTCTCAAAAAAGTCAAACTTGTCATGTCAGTTGCCACGTCAGCGTTAGGGATTTGAGAGGTAGACTTTTCACGAGTTGAGGGACCTACGAGGTCTTTCAAAAAGGTTGGAGACCTAAAAGGTTTTTTTTGAAAAATGTGAGGGACCTAATGATGCATTCAGCCTAAATAGTCAACCCATAACTTCAATGCAATTCAAAAGTTCAACTTCCTCCCACATATATCTTGCACTGCACTTTAGCCTAGCATCAACTTAAGCTAATTATTATTTATTAGTGTTATTTCACAAAGACAAAGGGCTGTTAGCATGATAAAAGATAACAGTTTCGTCTAGTTATACAAACTTATTAGTTTACAACTGCGAAATTTAGCACACAATGTCACTCCATTATTCAAATTGTTCAGGCAACATCTGCTGCGCTACAATCCATTTTAGCTAAATTCACTCACAGCTTAGAGGGAGACTGGTACCAACCCCATGGCTCATTCGAGGTGTACCGCGTTACTTGCTTCACACTCAAGTAATTGTCAAGTCCCCTGCATACATCACAGATAAAAAAATATCATTAGCTGATTCATCGAGACCAGTTTGCAAGTTCAAAGTTCAAACAAACAAATTTGTTGGAATTTCTGGCCACTTAAAACAGGGGAAAGAGATTGTTAAGTGACATTAGATGACATGAATATTAGAAAGTATTTGGTTGAATGATTCCATACCATTTTCCTAATTCTCGCCCGAAACCACTTCGCTTGATACCGCCCCATGGAGCTTGGCAGAAGCAGGGCTGTGAGCAATTGATCCATACAATACCAGCCCGAAAAGCCTGCATATTAGAGGCATGAGTGATAACTGATAAGTTTTATATATACTTAGGCTCTGCTCTTTTCAACTTATTTTCCACTCAGTTCTTATTCAATAAGTTTCAGTTCAGTTTAATTCCTGGTTCCGTTTAGTCCAGTTCAGTTCTGTTGTTGACCACTCAGTTGAAAAGAACAAACCACTATCATGATTGCTACTTTAGACAATAGTCATGTTGCTTCAAGTCTTACCTTGCTTACACGATCGCACCTTTCCAGATCATTTGAGATCACTGCTGCACCCAAGCCATACCTGTGAAACATCAAATTCAAGATCAAAAGCCAAACAAATTACGGTCTTCATTAGCTTTCACATGTATAAAATTAACTCACTGTGTGTCATTTGCCAACTCAATAGCTTCATCTTCAGTACTAAATGTTTTAACACAAAGTACAGGGCCAAAAACTTCCTCCTTCCAGATTTCCATTGAGGTATTGACATCAGTGATGATGGTTGGTTCGATGAAGAATCCTTTGTTCAAATGCTGCCATTTTGTTTCAATAACTTAAATGAGCTTACAGAAGAAAAAGCCTGGAACAGTAAAGCACAGCTAAATAGTTAATAATACCTTTGGACGAGCCCCACCATGCAAAATGGTTGCACCTTCGCTCTTAGCCGTAGAGATAAATTTCAGTATTTTCTCATACTGTGGCAGTGAAGCAACAAGTTAGAGTAGCATGCTTAATGAAGAAAATTAAGTCTCTGAATAAGCAGATTACTCTCTACCTAAAACTGTTTAAATAGTCAAATCATCAACGTTTTAACATTAACATTTTCCAAAATTAACATTTTTTTCATTATAAATTTGAATAAGGACTTATTATTCAAAAACAGGTACAACGATATTAACGATATTCTTACCTGTGAGCCACTAACAACAGGGCCAAGTCTGCAGCCTTCCTCTAAGGGGTCTGATATTTTAATGTTTTGGCACCATTTGACTAACCTGTCTAGGAATGTCGTAGCAATGCTTTCCTGAAGCATTAAGTTTGGCATACATCTTTATAAGTATACAAAAGCAATGAACTCTGAACAAAATTCAGATATGCAAAACAAGTAGGTTGTGGTAATAGAACTCTGTCACTTCTAGCTTAAGCTTTTAGATGAGATCCTATGGGAAAGTACATCACTATTAGTCCAACAAAAAGAGATTATTTTATACATTTAGGAGTACGGTTTTTTTGAATCACTGTCTGACTTCAAAAAGGAAGACTAGAAAATAGAAGATATTTTTTCTAGAAAGGAGTAACGTATGTTCTGATAACTTATTTCTTGTCCTACCATATTTTTGCAGTGAGCATCTCTATCACAAGTTCATTTATGCAATCCTGAAAGGAGATTGCCATTTGTTTCTATCTATCTTAAAAGGCCACTACAAGAAGTCTGAAAACTAATTGGCTAGGGGATCTGTTGGGGGCTAAGTCCCAGGTATTTAAGTTGCAGACCAAAGGAGATGGAAAGCCTTAGTAGCTACAAGAACAACGCTTATTTAAGTTCACTTAACTGCTATCGTGAAAGTTAGATTCTTCGTCAAGTATGAAGCAAAGACAGATTTCAACCCAGACAGCTGAAGAAAACAAAAAGCAAGTTGTATCCGCCTAAGTGGTCCAATTGCAGATCATGATCTCAGAGATCCATCACAAGTTTGATTGAGAAATGAAGACAAAAACATCCTATCTGTACTTTGTTTTAAATAACAGAAATGGTTTTCTAACATTGCAATCAAGGCTGATGCTCGTTCACTTAATGTGATTAATGATAGTTATATGTGACGAAGGTCTTAGCCTAGTGGTTAAGAGGTCACAGACATTCGGGTTGTGGGGGGAAAAGAATAACGATAGCTATATCATGTGTATGGAAATGCTTAAAATGCTTATATCTAATGTGGCCAACATATTGATGCTACAAAAGACTTTGAGATGATACAATTAATACCATATTGCACGATAGTTATCTTGATTTTTTCCTACAGCATTAGCCCTATTTATCTAATTCATGAAAATAATATAAAAGCATAATAGTCCAGGAAAGATAATATTCTTGGAACTAAAGCAACTTTTGGATTGCCTATTAAATGAAGGATGCACGACATCTAACACATCACGCTTACATGTACAAGGAGACGGGATGTAGCACTGCATATCTGACCATTTGTCCAAAAGCAACCAAAGGCAGTCCATTCAGCAGCTGTTTAATCAAACAATCCACAAATTATAAGCATACCAAAACCAGTACAAAATTTTACTTTTCTTCAGTACAACACAAAAGGAAACTCAATATCCAAGAGGCAATCGTATTCTCAAATTTGAAAATGCAGTTTGGAAGGAACTGACCCTTGTCGAGATCAACATCTTCAAAGACAATTATTGGACTTTTCCCACCAAGCTCCAAGGAAACAGGCTGCAAAGAACATAGTAGTAGTTGGCATAACTCATACGAAAGCACATCTAGCAAAGAGAAAGATGTTTGGCACTATATACCTTTACCATCTGAGCTGCAGATGCCATTATCCTGCTTCCTGTAGCTGTGCTTCCAGTAAATGCGATCTGCCAAGAGCTCATTATCAATTACCACAATATCTATACATATTACAAAGACATTCTATCAAAACAACACTAGAAGAACTTGGTAATCTAGCCGATAATGAAAACCAGAACCTTGTCAACACGGGGATGAGATGCCAATGGAGCACCAGCTTCAGGACCCAACCCAGTTAGAATATTAAGGACACCAGGGGGGAGACCAACTTCTCTACATACATCTGCCAGCTCTAAACAAGTCCTGAAAGTGAAGATGCATAACAGCTTGGTCACAAGATCTACCAGGACTAAAGTTCATGTAGGTACAATGAGTTATGAACATACACTGATGCTAGTTCAGATGGCTTCAGTACTGCTGTGCAACCTGCAGCCAAGGCTGGAGCCACTTTCCATGTAGCCATCAACATAGGGTAATTCCTTCAACATACAAGGCCAGTTATTTTTAATTCTTACACATCAAGTAGCGTTATAAAAATATTTGGCCATAAAAGAATCAAAATACACTTGACAGCAAAGCAAACATAACAGTTTGTAATCAGAACTAAATGAGACACTTGATCATTTGTGATTAAATATAAAGACAAAGAAGTACATAGCAAAAGGGAATTTGCAATAAGCACAACTTACAAACTAAGAGTAAATTGAAGTACGAATGGATGAAGAAACACAATTGTTCATGACCTCAATATAACAAAATCAGAAAACGCATAGAAGTGCTTAAGCATTAAAATTTTGAGCATTAGTAGATACCATGGAGTGATTAATGCAACGACACCAATAGGTTCTCTCAGAATATAACTCTTAAATTGTTCCATAGGGAGAGAAACAGGCTCATTTTGCTTCGCATCCAAACCTTCAGCAAGGTCCGCGTAATATTCGAAGCATCCAGCGACATCATCCTAGAAACATGCTGATGGGCATAAAGCTATGCACACATTAACAAATCAAATGATGTAATCATCACAAGCTTACTATGTCCCATGCTGCTTCATCCAATGGCTTCCCACAATCTAGTGCTTCAAGTTTTGATATCTCAGCCTTTCTTTCAGTTATCTGCAAAGAAATAGAAACAGAAAGAAACAGATCAGAGACACAAACATGTGCAGATAAAGTTACAGGCATACTTGTTGAATCGAGAAACACAAATCGACTAAGTTTTAGGTTTGGCTCAAGTTCATGTAATCATAAACATAGATCATTTAATATATTTATCTAAAGATGCCATCACATTTTAGTCCAGAAATGCAATTTTAATATATATAAAAAAAACAATACTAACCATAAAACTACTTAAACTTTACTGATACAAATATAATCATAATAAAAAAGATTTCTTCATATTTGTTCTTCAAAGGGAATCATTATGTTCATCATCATATTTCTTCATCCATGATTTTACTTTCCTACTTGATTATTGATGTTCAATCGCTTCAGTTAAATCCATAAATTTGAATCAATATTTGAATGAATCAAATCAAATAGTAAGATTCATACAACTAAGATGGATTTAGATTCACCCTACAGATTCCAATCTGACTCAAATCTTGAAGTTCATACAGTGAATCTTAAGATCATTATAACTATAGTTACAGGCATTTCAAATGTGGAAAAGCAGTTTGACATCTTATTTCTCTAGTCACGACTTTCAAACGTACTTTACACTGAACAAAAAGCCTCACCGCCATAACCCATTTCATCAGTAATTCAATTATTGATCTATGAATTCCTACATCTGCTAGCTTTAATTAAGACTGCTCACAAGAGAGACAGTGAGAATTTCACAATAAGTTGAAACTATACAGAAAAAATCGGTAGTTTGACATAAGCAGCAAATCAAAGTATACCTTGGCAGCAATTGCTCGTAAATACTTAGCACGAAATGCACCAGATGTGAAAGCCCAATCTCTGCCCTTGTTCCTGTAAAAGGCTTGATGAGCTGCTTCAACTGCTATTTCCACATCTTCAGCTGTAGCAGCCGGTATATCGCCTGAATCGATTCCAAGAAAAAACTCACACATAAGAAGTTATAAATCTTGAAGTCTTCCGTTACCTAAATCAGAGAAAAAGACACCAAAGACAACCGATGATCTCCTCGGTAGCAGGATTGATGATCGGGATGCGCTTCTTGAGGACAGTTTCCCTCCATTCACCACTGATGAATAGCTGTCGGTTAGGTATTTGGATCGCCATTTTCAGTAGCTGAAATTGCTGAAGGTTCAGTCGATTTGATAGTGCCGTATGGTCTGAGTTTGTCTTCTTCGTTTTTATTTGCTCCCCTAAAATACTGAAAGCTATCGGTAGCTGTGCATTTCTTTTGATAATGGGCTGAATTTTGTTTTCGCCTTCAACTTCCGAGTATATTATATGTTGAATGATGAAATTTGTAGATTAATGGCAAATTAAGACAAATGTTGGAATTTTTAATTTAAATTTTACTGCGTAAAATATGTTGTCTTTAAAATTCTCTACACATTGAACTTTTTATATGTAACACATCTTACTCTTCACATCTTAAAACACTTAAGAGGTTGCTTGTGATTTCATGAAAATTAGACAGTGTTTTCCGAGGACTCATGCACTTAAAATAAGTTAAATAAAATTGGCTTTATGTTATAATCACTTTAAACTTATTTTAAAATACCGCAAGACTCTTTTTTGGCTTTATCTTATAATCACTTTAAAAGAAGGATAAATTTCAAAAAAGTACCCCGAGATTTCACTCATTTGCAAAAGGAGTCTTGCGGTATTTTTTCTGACAAAAGCGGTCCTAAGGTTTCCAAATTTTTTTAAAAGGAGTCTGTTACATTAAGTATTTCAAATAATTCAATATTCTAACAAGTAAACCTTGTTGTTTAAATATTTTTCTTCACAATTTCATAATTTTTCGGGTGATTCTTTCATTTTTTATAATTTTTTAAAGTTCATTGTCACATTTTAATCAAAAAAATATCTAAACTAGTTAAAAGAATTATAAAATTTATCTATATAATATATATATTGAATAATCATCCAACAAAAATTCATACGAAAATAAATAAGAATAACCACATTTTTAACATAATTTAATATTAAAAGTCTTTTATTTGTAAAATTTTGAAACCTCAGATCCCTTTAGCCAAAAAAAATATCTCAGAACTCCTTTTACAAACGAGTAAAACCTCAAGGTACCTTTTTAAAATTTACCCTTAAAAAAATAATTATAAATTAAAAGCTCATAGTAAAATTGTGCTACACTCAAAGCTTCATTTTGAAGATTTGCCTATAAATAATAAATTTTAGCTATGAGAAAATTGTTTTAACAGTTTTTAATTTACTAATATTTATTAAAATGCATTGGTAAAAGATAAAATATGTTATTGTATGAAAAATTTGAAAAAGCAACTTTTAGGAACAGTAATTATTGCAGAAATCTAAAGAAATTCACTTTACATATTTCAGAGAACCATTAATACTTGAAGCACAAACCACGTTCAGCTCGTCAAATTTAAGCATTATCATTTTTTTTTTATTGATTTTTAAGCCTCGAACAAGCTTTTCTCGCATGAAATCGACTCAATTGGAAAAGAATTTTTATATTCTACCAAAAATGCACTACGCTCAAATCACAGCTATTTCTCACTAGCTACTTTAAGTTATCTAAACCAACTTATAATTTACTATAGATAAGTAATTTTTCGAATGTAGTTTTTAGGCTTATAATTTATGTTCCTTTTTATAAAAAAAATAAATGATTTATGAGCATTTGAAGTTTGAAAGGGTAACATATCAAATTGTCTTCATTTGATTTTATAAACCAAAATTTCATTTTCTATATCTATCATTTTAGTAACTTCATACTCGCCAAAAACTTACAGACTTCTTAAATGAAGAGAGGCAAAATTAGAACATAATGGAAAATAAAAATTTGATGAAAATAACCATGTAGAGGAAAATAGGTTTTATTGGACCATTTCTTTTTAATAATAAG
>CAOJBJ010269964.1:0-19582 GCA_948291685.1 Euphorbia celastroides
CAACATGTTCGAGTCCACGTTCGAACGGAAACAGGACCGGCCCTGAGAATTTGAGAGCCCATGACGAATTTAAGTTAAAAATAATAAAAGTGGGCCTTCATTAAAAAAAATTAATTTTTTAGCAAAAATTGGGGTTAGAACCTAAGACTTCTCAATCAATTGTTAGATACCTTACCAACTATTCTAACCCTCATTTAATGTATTATTTCACATTCTATAACATTAATACTTAAACATATAGTCAAAAAAATATTTTTGAGCCCCTTCCGGCTCGGGGCCCAAACGATGGCACCGGAAAACCACCCCCCAAGCCGACCCTGAACGGAAAAAGATAAGGTTTCCTTTAACTATTATTGTAATATCATTATGAGACAAATTTCAATAAAAGAATTATCAGCGTCAAATTAATTTTTAATGTACGAAATTTACTAATACATATTATTTAAAGAAAAAAATAAACTAACTAAATTTATTTTTTGAAATTTTATATATCTGCATATATGAACATGTATATACGTTTATACAGATTTGGATTTGAATATAAATTTAGAAATAAGTTCTTATATCCATTTATCCAGATCCACATCTGTATTCAATATAAAATCTAAAATGGGGAATTGTTGTGGTTGTCTCTTTTTTCTCATTTTTATTTGATTTTGTCCTTTTTTACTTTTATATGTGTTTATGTTCTTTTTTGTCTTCTTTTATTCACTTTTGTCCTTTTTTATTTCCCTTATATTTTTTTATGTATTTTAATTTTAGTATACTATGTTTTGTATACAATATACTCAATGTTAATATTTGGGTTACTGTCACCGGAAACCGCCTCTAACACTGCTCCGCCGCCACCTCCGCCACCGTATACAGTATACCCCAGTATACCAATGTCAGTATATGATATACTGTCACCGAAAACAGTCTCCGACATTGCCCCGCCGCCAACTCTGTCGCCAACTCTGACACCGCTGCCGCCGCCGAGACCGCCGCCGTTCACCGTGTTTTGCCATGCCGACACCGTTTCGTCGGATCTCCGTCAGATCTAGTCATCCCGCCGCTGGTTTTGCTGGATTTCGCCCCTCCCGAAGCTGATTCTCGAGGGAAATCAACCTCAGCCAGATCTGGTCGTCCCCGCCGACCCCGCCGCTGTTCGCTGGAAACAAAATCCTCGCTGGGAAAAAACAAAATCAACAACAGAGCAACAAAAAAATCATGAAAAAACAGAGGAAAATTGGTAGAAACAGTGAGATCTAACCTGATCTGGCGGCGGCGCGGATGAAAATCGATGATTCTTACCAGATCCAGCGGTGGCGCTTTTCGGGGGAGGGTGTTTGAACGAGATCTGCGGTAAGCTTGACAGAGAGGGGATGAGGTTGCGTTTGACAGAGAGGGGAGGAGGCGGCGAGATCTGGTCGGAGGGCGACGTTTGGCGCGCTGCTTTAGTGATGATCAGATTTGACGACAGCAGTGTGAATCTGAGGGAGGAGGCCAGATCTCAGGCGGCGTAGGGCGGCGACGGGGAGAGGCGCAGAGGGAGGTGACCGAGGGTGGTGACGGCTGAGCTTCCGGCGGAGGTACCGGTGACGGGGGCAGCGACGTGAACCTGGGGCAAGGAGAATATGAAATTTTAGGTTTAGACATTTTTAGACATATGGTTTGAAATCAGATATTTTTTATAATAAAGAGGACATGGATTGAAAATAAGTAGGTTTTACAAGACAATTGTTTCAAAAGCCCTTTAAAATTCCGGTACAAGTTCTCTAATGCATTTTAGACATAATAGTTATGTTTAATTTATTACATTAAAGCATGTCTCATTTTTAATCGTATATTTCTGTAGGAATTTCAATATGAGAATTTACAAATAGATGATGTCAGTACGTTTTCAATAAGAATGTATTTTTTATATCACACAAATAAATGCTTTCAGTATCATTTTAGAGTTATTGTTTTTTTTTTTAATTAAAAGCGAAAATTCGGACTCAAAGAAAAGAAAAAGTCTTACAAATAAAAACACAAAACAAATAAAAGAAAATAGTAAAAGTAAAGAAAAAAATGGTAAAACATTTACCTATTTTATTTCTAACTTTAATATAAGTCACTTACTGATTAACTAATCACTAAAAATTACTGTAATATTATTTTTCAAATAATAATAACAACTCAATCAAAATTTAAATTTCGTATTGTCTACAATTTGAAATAATTATATTTTCGTAACTGAAAACTAGAGGAAGAATTGTGACTATATAATGAAGACAATGAACAACAATGGCGAACGCAATGCGACACTAACCTTTCTAAGCATTCTGAATGTATGGGTTTCCTCGGTACCCGTCAATGCAATGACAAAGATACCCTTTTCTTTTACTGTGAGAGTTCCCTCACACGCTATATGCATCTTTTGATAGGATGCTTCAGTGATTTATTGAGTTATTTGCATTGCTTAATTAATGTTGCAATTGTCTAATTAGCTTAATTATGTATTTCTAACTGTTGTACGTTCCATATTAGGATTAGAATAGTTAGTTTCATTTTAATTAGTTTTAGATTTAGATAAGGAACGTGATTTGAAACGTGGATTAGTTGTCCACTTTTGTAGGTCTCTGTTAACTAGTAGTTATATTTCTTTATTTGTATTTAAACATGTTGAAGTTAATGAAAAAGACAGTGAATTGAGTTTAAGCAAATTGTGGTTCATTCTCACCCGAAGAGAATTTTTATCTTATAGCTTTGACTAGGACCTATCATCTTTGCGGAGATAAATCAATTAGTTCCTTTTGCTTCCCGACAGCTCATGTTTCCAACATTCCAGTCATAAATAGTTGGAAGCCTTTCAATGATAGATGTTAGATCTCTCGGAGCGTAACTGAGATGCTTTGGATTGAAATGGTAGGCACCATTTGTCACGGTGAAGGCGAAGCTGCATGGATTGATAGCTGCGGTCCCCAAAGCTATCAATGGCAATATCGTTATTGTAGGTTCTCCCAGGAAAGGAGTCTTGACAACAACCGTGACCCGAGCTAGACACATTGATCATATAATTGTTTTTGAAACAAAATGAGACACACACTAGTGATGCAAGGATCACCATTAAGAATCTGACTTACAGACGTTGTCACGGTGTCATAGCCTAACCCCACAAGCTTGTCGGACTCGAACAGTGTATATGGGCCTCCCAACCCGGTTTGCACAAATTTGTGATCAGTGCACCTTTTTTGTCATAACAGGCATAACTTAAATTAGCTTGTACTTGGATGTCTCCTTTGAGGGATGTTTCAATGACTTGTAGATTTCCACCAACTATATATGATATTCTGGTTGTTGGATCACAAGAAATAAAAAAACTTCATTAAGGGAGCAATTTTTTTGAGTTCCAAACAGATAAGGAATAGTCAAATTTCCGCATATCTTTTGGCAACCTAGAAGAGTGAGAGAAAATGTCATTGTTGCAAATACGACCACAAATTTATTTCCATTGTGGTTTAGAGGGAAAACAAAGCTAAAAATAGGAGGAAAAATATGCTTTCAACAAGTCACCAAATGGCTGTGCATGTATATAAATAATTCGTCACCCACAGTGGTCTTAATTAACTGGAATTGCTCCATTTTCAAACTTGAATTTGATGCTTTGGAAATATTTGTAGTCCTATTATTTTATGTGTGAAAAATGGTATGGCATATCTATTAGCAATACATAAATATTTACAGATTTAATTTGTGAATACATACAAGAGATGACTGTCTTGCATTCAATAGGCACAAACACAACTTTAATTAATAAATCCTTAGCATGGATGCATAATAAGACTTTGAGAACTATTATATAAATGTCAAACCATAGAACACTCATACTTAAATGCAACTCTTGCTTTCCCCGTCTACAAATTAATCCTAAAATACCCTCAAAATGCTATAAGAGATGACAACTCTTATATAAGGATTAAATTTGTGAAGATGGAGTACATAAGAGATGGAAACACATTCACAAAATATAAATTAACAAATCCTAAGAATGGATTCGTATAGTTTACTTTAGTGTATATTGATTGTGCTAAAAAGGCTAGGGTTTCCATTCTCTCACAAACCCATAAAAGTGATGGAGATACTATTCATTACTTTGTAACCTTGAAGATATTCTTAGGGCATCAACTATCATTTCAGTCGTTCGGATGATTTTGAAAGCATTCATGAAATGTGATAACTATTTCAAATGTTAAACCCAACATGTTTAATTTCTTAATGCAAACATTTTTGGGAGTGGCACCCGAAAAAGCTAAAAATAATGTGAATAATGATTTTTGAAATGGAATCAAGAAACATTAGAGTTCAAGAAGGTTGACTATTAAAGGGACCAAACAATAGCCTAATAGTTTGACAACATTAGTGTGTTTGACTCGAGAAAGAATTGTGACTTTGTTGGTTAACTGCTCAATTTGGGAATTGTCCATCACTTTGGACTTCTTGATAGCCACTATTTCACTTTTGATAGTCCCTCTGTAGACGGTTCTATATCCTCCTCCAATAATTTGACTTGGCTGAACTTGTTTGTTGCTTTTGTCAACTCATCCTCTAAAAAACTAGTAGCATTTTCTTCGGACGGCTCGACATTTGAGAGCAACTATCTCAAAATTAAACCGTCGTTTTGTTTGAAATCTTCTTCTTTCTGTCTTATTGTCTTTCTTCTCATTACACAGGCGGAATATAGAAAGATTGCAAGAACACTAAAAATAGCAACAATTGCACCAACATAAGCTGGAAAAAATAGAACCTCAATCAACATACATACTATTTGGAAATCTTAAAAAAAGAAAATTACCAACAACAATAACCAATTTGAATCATTGTTTATGTTGAAGTATGCATCCTTCCCCTTTCTTTCTCTCGTCACCTATGTCGCCATTGTCACATTGGCAGGTGTAATTCTCAATTGTATTTTGACATTCCATTAGCTTTATATAGTCATTAAGGCTAGGGTTGACACACTCATGGTGAAAAATAAGTTAAATTAATACATTACAACCAACCACCCCTTAAAGTAAATGACAAATTTCAATGAACTATTAATTTGTCATTTTAATTGAAACAACCAAAATCAATTAACATGTCATAAAATCACAAGTCATTGGATAATAATAGTCCAATGCTAATACTAGAGTTTGATGATTTTTCGATTTTTGTTACTATATGATGAGATCGATACGGTACTTTTATTAAAGCCCTTGAGAGTTAGAGTGAACACCTTTGAGATACGACATTAAAATTATCAGACAAATGAGCTAATTAATAGTTATGGGGACAAATATACCGCAATGCTCATTTTCACATTAAAAATCCAATTAAAGCTTCTCTAATACATTTTAAACACAATAGTAATGTTTAATTAATTTATTATATTAAAGCATATTTCAATTTTAATTACCAATTTCTATGGGAATTTCAATATGAGAACTTACAAATAGATGATGTTAGCACGTTTCAGTAAGGATATACTTTCTTTTATATCACAGATATAAATGCTTCCAACATTTTCTTTTGAAGTCATTGTTATCTTTTTAGTTAAAAGTGAAATTTGGGTTCGGAGAAAAGAAAAGGTCTTACAAATTAAAAAAACAAATAAGAGAAAATAGTAAAAATAAAGAACAAAATTGGTAAAACATTTACTATATTACTTTGAAATTAATGGAGAAATGAGCTAATTAATAGTTATGAGTGTACATATACCATAGTTCTCATCCTCACATTTAAAATTTCAGTACAGCGCGCTTCTCTAATACACTTTGAACATGATAGTCATGTTTAATTTGTTTATTATATTAAAGCAGCTTTCATTTTTAATCATATATTTCCGTAGGAATTTCAATATGAGAATTTACAAATAGATGATGTTAGTACGTTTTGAGCAAGAATACACTTTTTTTTATATCACACAACTAAATGCTTCCAATGTTTTATTTTGGAATTATTTTTTTTAATTAAAAGCAAAAATCCGGGCTAAAAAAAAAGAAAAAGTCTTACAAATAAAAAACGAAACAAATAAAAGAAAATAGTAAAAATAAAGAAAAAAATTGGCCAAATATTTACCTATTTTATATTTAGTAATTTTAATGTAAAACACTTACATATTAACTATAATTCTAAAAACTCCTTTAATATTATTTTCCAGATAATAATATCGAATCAATCAAAATATAAATTTTGTATTGTTTACATTTGAAATAATTATATTTTCGTAATTGAAAACTAGAGGAAGAATTGTGACTATATAATATAGATAATGAACAACAATGGCGAAGGCAATTCAAAACTAACCTTTACAGCCATTATGAATATTTCCATCAAATAGATATGGTATTCTGGTTATTGGATCACAAGAAATCAGAAAAGCTTCATTAAGGGAGCAGTGAGTTCCAAACGGATAAGGAATAGTCACATTTCCGCACATCTTTTGGCAACCGGAAAGAGTGTGAGAAAATGCCATTGTTTCAAATACGATCACAAAAAATAAATATTGAGGAAGCTGAAGTATTTCCATTGTGTTTTATAGGGAAAACAAAGCTAAAAATAGGAGAAAATGTATTCAAGAAAAACATGCCTTCAATAAGTCACGAAATGGTTGTGCATATATATAAAGTTCAAAACCGCAAGCCCTTTTTTTGACAAAAAAAAAACCTCAAGTCTCCTTTCAAAAATGGCCGAAACACAAGGTATGTTTTTGAAATTTACCCTTATTTGAAGGGCTAAAAAGAGTGTATTATATTTTGTAGCAACCGACGAAAGTGATAGACATCACGAATCCCCACACATAGTATGATATTGTCCACTTTAGAGTTTAAGCCCTAATGAATTTGCTCTTGGGCTTTACCCCGAAAGGCCTCTAATCATTGAGAATTGGGATTCATGCTTATAAGCTACTCTAAATCCTCTAATCTTTCTATGTGAGATATTTGTTTGCCCAACATATTTGTTATGTTTAATGAGTGAGACGATAAAGTAATTTACATGGTCAAACCTTTAAAAATTAAAAGTAGTTTTTTTATAAGTAGCTCCAACCTACTTTTTGATTTTGACTTAAAAACTCTTTATAAATTAAAAAAATAAGGAATAAGAAACACCTACATCAAGCTACTTATAAGTCAAATTAACTTATAAGAAGATTTGACCAACTTATAAGCTACGAGAGACACATCCTATACCCACCGTTCATAACTCATTACGTATCCATGATCAATATCTTTTTTAAATAGATGGTCAAATGCATAAATGCCTTCTAAAGTTGTTACTTTTCGTCTGATACCCCACAGATTAGAAAATAACATATTACTATCCCGGTGTTAACAAAAGTGTACTAGTTTCTCCTCTCACCCCTATGTCTTGATTGGACATATTTGACAAGTTGAATTGGAATCATCGGAAAGGGCAAGAAGTTAACCAAGAAATAGATTAGATATTGATCAATGTTCAATGGTGGTTAACCAATGGATCCAATGATAGTGTCAGTTCCTGCAAGTGGAAGTCTGACAAGCACACGAATGGTGGACTTCAAATATGTAAATTTGATTTGTTTTAGAATTAATTAACTAGTCTAGAACTTGTAATATCATTTTCGAATCCATTCAACCGTAGATTGTAGAGATACTTGTACATTTATACGTACTGTGTAAATGCCCTTTGTTTTTATTCAAAAGGCTGAAATAAAAATCCTGATAGTTGATTGCTGCATCTAGATATTTTGTTGTTGTTTCTTAACATCTTATTCACATTTTTTGCTAAAGGGACAACTAATTTGGATTTTAAGTTTTGTCTTAGACCCCCAAGGCGCGCTTTGGCCACTCTACTTATATAATAACTTTTAGTTAGTAACGTATGAGTTTGAAGATGGAGTTCAAGGACATGGCGAGTTAAGTTGTGGCAGACAACTCCAGTCCATTGACAGCAGTTAGATTTGTTGGCAACCCAATCGGCGAGGCGGTTAGAAGGATCGGTTAAGCCGTTTTTGAACTGCAAAAGAGCATTTCTTTCACTCTCAATGCAGCCTAAACCAAAGCAAAATGAAATGCAGAAGCTTGCCATGATTATCAGAAAGAAGGAATCGAGGATGTGAAGGTTGTAAGAACCGGTCATAGATATGTTTCCCATTGTGAAGGATTGAAAAGAAGAATAAGTATGAATGCTTTGAGATGAAGAACCTTGGTGGTTACAAGTGCAATTTATATTGTTTTTGAAACATGGAAATAATTTCTAAGAAATTTCTCATTGAAGTAGAAAGTGCTTTTCATATTTTTTAAACAACGAAACGTCTAGTTACTTTAAACTACAAACATCAAAGTAGAGTAGTAAATAATCAACCAGTTACAATGAAATGACTTCTTACTTTCAACTATTTGTACTGTTGAATTCAACTAGTGGACAGCCAACATACTGTTAGATTTATCAAACAATTTTTATGACGTCAAAGTGTGAAGTCATCTAATTCATATGTAAGCTGGTCTGCTTTCAGTGTGAGACTATCTTTTTCTCTTTATCTCAACGACTTGAGGTCTTCCACTAGTTTTGGTCTTCCTTTTCTCTATTGTTACTTTTTTTGTTTGTTTTTACCTGATTCCAGAAATATTTTATTTTAAATTAAATGCTAAAAGGAAATTGTCTTTTCCTCCTTTTCTTTTTAGCTCAACGATTGAGGTCTTTACTGAACTGAGAGAGACCTTTAACAATAGTAGAATTTTTCGGGATAGGCTTGTTTGGCCTTTATTTTATTAACACACATTGGTGCACATTAACACCCGCTTATAGTTACAAGTATAAGCATGTTACCATCCAATGTAGGCATGTAAAATATATTCAACTCGATATTATATTCTATATTATCCGAACAAGAAAGACGAATGCACCAAATTTATTTAAAATATAATACAGAATTAATCCTCGAATTGAGTATTTGGACTTTCATATAGAGATCTTATCTTCTCCATATCTCCCAAGCATTTCCAATTTTACATCACAAACCAATCACTTTTGTACCTTTTAACTATCAAAATGCTCGCTGGAAACCAATACGTTTCAAGTTAAGATTACAGGCATTATCGAGGAGGCAGAACCTGATGAAAGTCTTTGACTCCTAGCATTATCAGCTTTCTCCAAGTAATCTTGACGAGACTGATGCTTTGTTCCTACAGTAAGGAAAACTTTTAGACAAAGTAACTTAACTGTAAATGCATGAATGCACACCGCCAAAACAACAAACTAATATGTATAACTTATACTAGTCTAATGCCCATTGACAAACAATGTCCACCAAAAGTTAGCACTATCATTTAATTGGAACTCCAGCCAAATTCTTATTAGCAAACACAATTCAATTCAATATTGCAGGTTAGAAACTGTGAGCTGTATGCCCAAAATATGAACAACTTCACTTTGATAGTCTTGGTTAAAAGCTACTAAATCAAACAACAGAAATCAACACCCTTATAATAATTATAATGGAAACACAGGGGGATATATTGTCTAAACAAGGGAGACTTCAGTCAAACTATGTGAGTTGTTTACTTCAATTTAAACCTCAAGTGAATCATCCATTTGGAAAGTTTGATGCCTAGTTTTACAAGACTCTAAATGATTGCTACAACGACCGGAGAAGTGAAAGATCTCTCTTTGATCCTCATTTTGTTATCATTTCTACAATTTTGTATTGAAATCCGAGTTTTGTTTTGTTTGTGTTTCAAGAATGGCGACCACAGCCAGTTTTATCATCGTCAGCAGGATCGACATTCCTATATATGAAGCTGAAGTTGGATCTGCTGCTAAAGTATGTTACATTTTACATTCTCAGTCGCTGAATCGCTTTTTTTGTTGCGAAGTTTCGATTCATGAAATGGCACATTTGTGACTTCATCTGTGTAAATGGAGTTGTTAGTGTAATCAATCAGCGATAAGATTTTCAGGATCACTCATCTTGGTTGCTTGTAATCAGTGGTAGTTGTGACTTGTAACCACTTTCATGACACTGGATACTAGATCGATCATGAAGTCATTAATTTCTTATATTCGAAAATTTGAGTTCTTCGAAGCTTTTAAGACTCGCAGTTGTGTTGGTTTACTTTAATTTCTGACATTCTCTCATGGTATTTTCTTTGACTTCTCACACACAAGATTTATGCTCCTTCACAACCCTCACAATGATGATGGAATCAAGAGCTTTTTTCAGGAAGTTCATGAACTCTATATAAAGGTAACTTCTTTGATTTTCTCCCCCGCAACCTGCCAAAGAACAAAAGCAACTGTTTAATGTGAAACTCATTGTTCAAGCTCTTTCTGTGCTTTCCAAACATTTTTGCTTTCTAACATGTTGGGTGCTAAAATCGAGAGTACCTGTGAAATGTTGTGTAGCAACAATTCCAATCAGATATGCCAGATAAGCTTAAGTTAGGAAATTTCGTGCTTTACTATCTGTATGCAAATCAATTCACAATGAAGTAACTTTAGCTTCAAAAGTGAACCTATGGTGCAATTTTCCAATTTAGCAATGAAATGATAATGCACCTTCTCTTTGTTATTTTTTCTTCTCATATCCTGACGGTGGCTGTTTTGGTGCTTTGCATCCTTTAGTTTTTAGAAATTTTAAATTTATCCTGGCACTTCATCTTGTTGCATTTGTGAAGCTAAAAGGCCATCTTTTGGGGTTTATTTTTTGGAGTGCGGTTCAGGATTCTGTTTTCCTGGGTAATACAATATTTGTACTCTCTTTTGGTTCTCAATGCGAAAATTTTGTTGTCCTTTATCTAGTTTTACCTTTTTGATGATTTGATCTCATTAAGCAGCGATTTCTGAGTTTCAGTAGTCTGAACCTAACGTCACTCTTGCTGTTTAACTCTTGGAAAACTTGTCTGTGTTTGTTACAATATTGCTGGGAATTTTTAACATTTGGTACTTGCTCAAAGAATGATAGAATAATTTCATTTCTTGTGAGAGATTGATTATAAATTTAATATTGGGAACTTTGCAGATTCTACTCAACTCCTTATACTTCGCCTGGTTCTCGCATGGCGTCCTCTCATTTTGACACCAAAGTTCATGCACTTTCAAGAAAAGATCTTTAGACAAATCGTGATGTGATCTTTGACTTTGACCAAAATAAAACCGGTCTGAAGCAGAGCCCCCAAATGCAACTTGTGTGGGGTAATTTGAAGGCTTCCAATGTGTTGTAATATTCCTTTATACTGATAAGTACAGTTATTGTTGTAGATAAGACTAGATCTTCTACAGGCTGTTGTTCACTTGTAAATTTCATCAAATAGAATTTTATTTGGATGTATTATCTTACTAGTCTTATCTACGTGTAAACCTCTTGAAGCATGAGCTGACAAATCTGCTATTTTATACACTTTACCCTTATTCTATGTTCTGCAATGTATAGTCAAATGAGTTTTATAGAGTTTTGTTCATAAGTTTTTACACATTTGTGCAAAGTGGAAACTTTCTTTTTACTTGTTAATCTGACGAATCCCAACGTATACTTGATACTTTTTGCTGCACTTACAATTCAAGTCCAATATTTCAGCAATAGTAATATAACTTGAAAATATAATTCCATTTAAGAAGAGAAATAGAAGAATCAATGTACAAAACTTTGCCACAATACAATTGCAGAGGGTTCTTTGCAATCAAGGCAGGACTGCGACTCGGGAGGATATGGGCCCAGGCACATGAACTCCACCACAGAAAAGATGCTTATAAAGCGACTCAGAAGGCACTGCCATTGTCTTGCAACACAGCCCACAAAGCTTTCCTCTGCAACCACTCATGTACCTACCCAAGGAACCAGTCCTGTATTTAATACCCATCAACTTGATGAACGCTTCAACTGTCAACAAACTATCCGATGCAGCCTCGTGCTTGTTTCCAGTTGACCTGCAAGCCCCCATCTCATTGGCCGCCTTCTCCAACCCACCGTGAACTCCATAGTTATAGGCCATGTATTTCAAGTCATAAACTTTGAACCCAAAGTGATATTTCACCTCTCTTACAAACCACTCCAGGGTGTCGGGCAACGGTTGCCCGGTCAAAATCTTGATGAGAAATCCCACGTCGTAGCTCCCGTGGAATGTTACCCACGTCATCGAATGTCTGAGCCTCGCAATTAATCCACAGCAGAGTGACATCGGGACATTTTTCTTCGACAACTGAACTCTCATCACCGTTCTTAAGCATAGACAGGGGTCATATTCAAAATCTCACAAAGCTTCATTCTACAAGCATTCCTATTTAAAAAGGTATATGGATTCCGGATCGAAAAGTGTCTTTCTTTGATAAGAATCAATACGATCTTTATAAGGTTCCTCTTCGGAATGAAATTCAATGGGATACAGAGATACCATGTCTTCATCCATGGGATCCCAAGTTGCCGGGTCAATCAAAAGTTCAATTCTATCTGATATCGGGCTCGAAGTCCACCGGATTCCAAAAGCATGGAGTTACAAGTATAAGCATGTTACCATTCAATGTAGGCACGTAAAAAATCTTCATTTCGATATTATTTTCTCAATCCTCCGGAGAAGAAAGAAGAATGCACCAAATTTATTTCAGTAGCTAAGAATACAATACAACATTCTTGAACCGAATATCTGGACTTTAACAAAGAGATCCTATCTTCTCCATATCTCCCAAGCATTTCAAGGTTTTCATCATATTGTCATTTGTATACAAAATGTATCTACATAGAATTGTATAAAGAAACCAACTTTTCTAGAGAAAAAGCTCTGAAAATCATAAGCCAATCACTTTTGTACTTTTCAACTATCAAAATGCTCTCTGGAAACCAATTCGTGTCAAGTTTAGATTACAAAGCATCATCGAGGAGAGGCAGAACCTGATGAAAGTCTTTGACTCCTCGCTTTATCAGCTTTCACCAAGTAATCTTGATGAGACTGATGCTTTGTTCCTATAATAAGGAAAGCTCTTAGATCCAGTCACTTAACTGCAAATGCATGAATGAACGTTGCCAAAACGACAAACTAAAATTTATAACTAGGTTAGTCTAATGCTCATTGACAAACAATGTCCACTAACTGTTAGAACTATCAATTAAGGAGAGTATGAAAACTGAAACAGGAAACGTTTTCTGTGCGTTTGTTTGGTTCTTCAAGTACAGAAGACTCATGCCCTTCTAGATAAGGGAAGTACTGCATCTTCTACAATGGCTTTTTTTATACCCTCTCTGTTCTGTAATCTGTACATGAAATTATGGATATTTACTGGAAAGTCGGCTCTTAATTTGAGCGATGCTTTCATCAAATCTCTTACTATTATCACTTTTATTGTAAAAAGCAACATTACTACAAAACAAACTCAAAACAAATAAACATTACACAAATAACTAAATTGTCTCTTACAGAATCCTATAAACAGATCATGCTTATTTTTTGAAAAGCTTGTATACAAAACCCGACCTAATTTTATCCCCGAGATTGTCTAGGAAATGAAAGTAGTGTTGCCTCCAGCTTCTTTGGAGAATCAAAGAACCCACTACAGTCCAGAATCCGACCACAAACCCGAGTATCACGCTTAAAAAGAACCAAACATCAACTTCAATTCCGTTGTCATCATTTTCTTCTCCATTATCCGGGTCGGGTGGAGCACTACAGTTCTTGGTGAGAGGAAGTCCACAAAGCTGATTTCCAGTAAAACTAGTTGCACTGAAACTTTGCAATTGAGTCCCTGATGGAATTCTGCCCGACAATTTGTTATGGGACAAGTTCAAATGACTCAGAAATGTTAGTTTGGATATTCCCTCAGGGATTTTTCCTGAAAGCTGATTCTCAGAGAAATCTAGGGACTCGATCCACTGCATGTTCCTGATGTCATCAGGAATTTTTCCTGTTAAAGCATTTTGGGACAAATTCAATGACTGTAATGCAACGAGCCTTGTAATTTCTTTCGGAATCTCTCCAGACAAGTTGTTCCTTGAAATGTCGATAAGTCTTACAAATCCAAGGATTGTGCTGTACTGCATGACCTTCCCCTTCATCACTAGCAAAGCGCTTTCCATGTAAGACCATAGAGTCCTTTGCTGAAAAGAAAGCTCGCCTTTCGAGTCGTTTTTTACTACCATTGCATTGAAATTCTCGAAGCATCTCGGTATGATACCAGAGAAGCTATTGTCTGCAAGGTCCAAAATGTGCAAAGAGACCAAATGGCACAACTCATTAGGCAAGTGGCCTTTGAGTTTGTTTCCACGCAAGTTGAGAATTTTCAAGCTCGAAAAGTCAGCTCCTATCCACTTTGGGATATCTCCAACCAATTCATTTCCACTGAGATCAAGTGTGATCAAACTTGAGCAGTTCTGAAGAGACCATGGAATCTCGCCCGATAGACTATTGTTACCAAGTCGAAGTGACTCGAGCAAGCTTAAAGCTCCCAGAGAATTAGGGATCTTTCCTTTGAAATTGTTGTTGTTCAACTTGACAGCGACCAGATTTTTCCAACTCACGAAACAATCCGGTATTTCACCGGACAAATTGTTCCCTTCAAGATTGAGAACTTCCATTTGCTTCACCACATCCAAATTGCTGCACAAAAAGTTGGACATTGATCCTGAAAATGAATTGTTGGAGAGATCCAATGCACTCAAAGATGGAGAAAATTCAGGAACCGGGCCATTGAAATTATTGGAACTTAAATCAACCAGTGAGTAGATGTTACCGAAAGAAGGAACATTTGGAACAATTCCGTGCAATTGGTTTTTAGACAAGTTGAGCATTTTACAGTTAGAATTCACAGCCCAAAACCAGTTTGGAATTGTACCAGAAATCCCCGAATTGGATAAATCAAGAAAAAAAATGTTCGGTAGGAAACGAACCCAATTAGGAAATTTCGGTCCTAAATGCCAAGACCCTAATTCCAATATATCTAGTTGAAGAGGAGGGATCCAATTTGGGCTAACTCTCAGGCTAACATTCTTTCCCATTTGAGAGGCAGAAAAAGTGCTAATTTTTGTGAGATTTGCAAAGTGAATTTCTGAAACTTCACCCTCGAGTTGATTATCTTGCATATAGACAACTTGCAGTTTTGCAAGATTACCAAAGGACAAGGGAAGAGTTCCATTGATTTGGTTTCCAGAAAGATAGAGATATTTCAAAGAAGACATATCTCCCAAAGACATTGGAAGTGGACCCGATATGGAATTGGCCGGAAGAGCAAAATAGGTGAGGTTCTTGAATTGACCGAGATGATCTGTCAAATGACCGGATAGTTGACTAACAGTCAAAAACAAGAAATGTAGACTACTCGAAGCACATTTCGATAGCATTTGGAGAATCTCGTTTATCTCTTGATTCAACCGAACACCTACCATAGACATTGACCTTAGGTTGCAAAGCTGTTCCAAGGTTCTTGGAAGTGGTCCACGGACCTTGGAATCGCTTTCTAAAGAGAAAGACCTCAACTTTTTTAGACGACCCAAATGATCGGTTAGCTTACCAGACAATTGATCATGACCCAGTTCCAGTGATTTGAGTCCATTTGAGACGCATTCAGAAGACAAAACTTTGAGGACTTTGTCTATTTCTGTGTTCAAATTGACACCGATAAGTTGGAGTGACCTTAAGTTGCAGAAATTTTTGAACGAATTTGGAAAACCATGCTCGAATTCAAGTTGATCTCTGTTGTATGAAAGATCAAGAGTATTGAGAGAAGTCATGTTTCCAATGGCACTTGAAATCCGACCTTGCAATGAATTGAACCGAAGATTGAGGAGTTGAAGGTGGCTTAAGCTGTATAACCAGCTTGGAATGGAGGAGGTTAAATTGTTGGAAGACAAATCGAGTTCCCTAAGGGAAGTAATATTTTGAAAACTTGATGGAATTGGCCCTTGTAAATTATTGTTTGAGAGATCAATGATTGCAAAGGACGAAGAGTTCGGTTTCAGGAGAGGATCCGAACCCGAGAGATGACAATTTGACAAGTGCAATTCAACTAAAGAAGGGAGCGAGTTCACCAACTTCAACCAATCCGAGGATTTTCCGAGATAAATAGAACTCAAATCAAGAAAATGTAAAGACGATAGGCTCAAAATCCAATCAAAGTTCTCGACTTTAAGATCATACATATCACTCGAATGAAGATTGAGATATTGGATATCAGAGAGATTCCCTAGCTGAGGAGGAACGATTCCCCCAAACCCGGCTTGGCAAAGGTTAAGGAATTTTAAACGCTGCATTGAGCCGAGGAATCTAGGAACCGAAATTCCTTGGAAATTGTTGTTGCTGAGGTCTAAGAGCCTCAAGTGTTTCAAGTGAAGCAAAGAGGGGCTAATCTTTCCACCAAATGCAAACTTTGTGTTGTAGTCTTCATATTCTTGATAGTCGAGATAGAACAAAGAAGTCTCGCCTAGATACTCTTGGGGCGAAAGAGTTTGAAGATGGAGTTCAATGACATGGCGAGTTATGTTGTGGCAGACAACTCCTGTCCATTGACAGCAGTTTGGCTTGTTGGCAACCCAATCAGCGAGGCGGTTGGAAGGATCGGTTAGGCCATTTTTGAACTGCAAAAGAGAATTTCTTTCACTTTCAATGCAGCCAAGGCTAAAGCAGAATGAAATACAGAAGCTTGCTATGATTATCAGAAAGAAGGAATTTTTTATGTGAAGGTTGTAAGAACCGGGCATTGATGTGTTTTCCATTGTGAAGTGCTTTAAAGAAGAACAAGAACGAATGCTTCGAGATGAAGAACTTTGGTGGTTACAAGTGAAATTTATATTGTATTGAAACATGGAAATACTTTCAAAGAAATTTCTCTCATTAAAGTAGAAAGTGCTTTTCATATTTGTTTTGCCTTTAGACTTTTCAGATTCTTTTTGAGTCTTCTGGGAGAAGAATTTAAAGTCTTCATTCTAGCTTTTCGGGCCAACCTCATAACTTGTGTCATTACAAAATAGTGATCCTAAAAAGAGTTGCCATTCTCATATGACTAGCTTTTCGTATTCTGATGCAGCTGACATTTCATTTCTCGAATTCTGTAGGAAAAAAGATTGATAGCATAACAACTTTCTCAGACTCCACTACAGTTCAATGAGATTGTGAAAGGATCGATATTGCGACTAAAATCTATTATTTTTATTCACTCAATTGTACAGCCTATACATCATCGCTTGAACAACTATGCATATATGTGACAATATAGTATAGTCATCGAAACCGAGAGTATGGACTACAATGCAACGACTTGTTACTTTTACCAATTTGTACTGTTAAATTCAACTTTTTTCCGTAAGTCTTTTTCCGAACAACCAATATACTGTTGGTTTTATTAAACACTTTTAACTTGTGTCATAGTGTGAAGTCATCTAGTTCATACGTAAATTGGTCTGCAGATATACTATTTTCAGTGGGAAACAATCTTTTTCTCTTTTTCTTTTTAGCGCAACGACTTGAGTCTTCCACTAGTTTTGGTCTTCCTTTTCTTTATTGCTCTTACTTTTTTTGTTTGTTTTTATCTGATTTCAGAACTATTATTTAATTATATATGCAAGAAGGAAATTTTCTTTTTCTCCTTTTCTTTTTAGCTTTACAACTTGTGGTCTTCTTTTAGTCTTGGTCTTCCTTTTCTTTCTGATTCCAAACAAACTATTTTTAATTAAATGTAAAAACGAAATAAGCATTAACAGAAATTTAACTCTTTTAAATTATAAGAAAGTTTCCCGAAATTACAACAGCATACCTCTCAGTAGAAGCTCAATATCATTATTTAATCATCCCAGTTAACTGATAGAGACCTTTTGTATGGTAACAATAGTAGAATCTTTTGGGATAGATTTGTTTGGCCTTTATTCTATTAACACACATCGATCCACATTAACACTTGCTTGGAGTTACAGGTATAAGCATGTTGCCATCCAATGTATGCTCGTAAAAGTCTTTATTTCTATAATATTTTCTCAATCCTCCGAAACATAAAGAATGCACCAGATTTGTTTCAATTCAGCTAAAAGTGTAATGCAAAATTCTTAAACCGAGTATCTGGAATTTTATATATTAGATCTTATCTTCTCCATATCTCTCAAGCATGTCAAGTTTTTCATCATATTGTCATTCGTATACAAAATGCATCTACATAGAGTTGAATAAAGAAACCAACTTGCCTAGAGAAAAAGCTCTGAAAATCATCAACCAATCACTCGTGTACCTTTCAACTATCAAAAGGCTTGCTGGAAACAAATTCGTTACGAGTCAAGATTACAAGCATTATCGAGGAGAGGCAGAACCCGATGAAAGTCTTTGACTCCTTTCTTTATCATCTTTCACCAAGTAATCTTGATGAGACTGATGCTTTGTTCCTATAATAAGGAAAGCTTTTAGATCCAGTCACTTAACTGCAAATGCATGAATGAACGCCGCCAAAACGACAAACTAAAAAGTATAACTATGTTAGTCGAATGTTCATAGACAAACAATGTCCACTAACTGTTAGAACTATCATTTAAGGAGAGTATGAAAACTGAAACAGAAAACATTATGCACTCTAAACAAGGGAGATTTCAGTCAAACAATGTGAATTGTTTCCTTCAATTTAATCCTCAAGTGCATCATCCATTTGAAAAATTTGATGCCTAATTTTACATGATTGAATAATTGCTACAACATTTTCATCAAACATTTTCATCAATGCTTATTGTCTTGAACTTGTTTTTTTTTATCCAAATCAAGCATAGTTTCTGCTTCCAAACACTTCTATAACAATACGAGTAACTGAGGTTTCCTACAAGTTCAAAGTTTGATTGCTATCCATTAGGTCTATACAACTTCAACTACGAATACAAGATTCAAAATTTCTTGTTGGACCAGCTTCGCTGATGAAAGCAGCTCACTGAGAAAGCAGCTCGCTGATGGACATTGGTGAAGACAGCTCACTGATGAGGGAGCCTGTTGATGGACCAGGATAAGACAGCTCGCTGACGAGGGAGCTTGTTGATGGACCTTGTGAAAGTAGCTCGCTGACAAAGTAGCTCGCTGAAGGATCTGATCGCTGGAGAAGGCAACTCGCTGAGAGAGTTCGCTGATGGACGCGCTCGTTGATGGATTTCGCTCTGACAATCACTGAGAAATCAAGTGTCTCAGCATGGAAATCAAATGCACTGAAAGCACTCTCGCTGAAGTTCACCCACGTGGAGCATTAAATGCAAAATAGCTTTTCCTGACAGATAGCTATTATCTTCCGACAAAAGTGGGGTGCATTTAATGCGATCTGACAGAGAGAGGACACGGAAAGTAAAAAGAGGAATGATGCATCTGACAACTGAAAAAGCGCAGTACCTACTTCCGTGAAAGCTGTAAACCTTGGAGAATGTCGCACCAATCAAAATCCAACAACTCAAGGTCAAAGCTTCAAGAATTCAAAGGATTGAAGAAAAGACCTTCATACAAAGTCTTAATCCGGTTCAAAAGTGTTGAGGTTGCAACGGCTATATTTTGAATCTGTGTATAAAAGGAGAGAAGGTCGAAGAAGACATGTGATGAGATGAGAAGAGAATTCCTTTCAACAAGAAAGAAACCTGGTAAAAGACCACATCTCGTTAAGTTCTCAACAAACA